>CALNXK010000144.1:747500-892500 GCA_942486035.1 Porites lobata | reverse complement strand
AAAAGAAAATGAAGTTGCGAATGCTTAAATCGTCAAATTTAATGCCCTTTTTTCATGTTTGCATGTACTTGTTCAAATTGCGAAAATAAAAGCCCGCAAAATTAACTGTCTCACCAAAATCGTGAAATTAAGTACCTGCGAGTCAGTCACTGAAAAAACTGGCCATTTTCGAGAGGTTATTTTGGCAGTAGGGGACATGCTGTAGTGGCTGTTGCCATTGTAGAGAGTTTGCCATGATTGTAGAGAGGATTATACAAAGGTCAATGTATGGACTCTCCACCGGGGCAAAAAAGAGTGGCCATTGTAGAGAGGTTGCCATTGTAAAGAGGTGGCCATAAGTAGAGGTTTGCCGTTAGTTTCTTGTGAGAACAAGGCGCAGGCTTGTTGACAATAGTTGTATTACAGGACCTCTTTGATTTTTGGAATTGAGCTAAGTATGGTAAATGGAAAAGGTGGTCATTATATAGACATGTGTTTGATTGAGTTTAGAAGAGTCTTTTTTCACCAGCTTTTCTGGATACAGACCTGCACAGTGGGGATGCAGAGGCATGAATGGAACTTATAGGTCTCAGTCAAGGTGCCCTCCCCTCCCTACCCAATCCCATAACTTGTTATGGATAGACACTAATGATGGGGAGTGCTGGCCAGCTATTGTTACACTGCATAGCATGGTTCTTTTATGTCCCAAAGAAGTCAAACCACAGGGAAGTGTTGAGAAACTGAGTCTATGGTTTTCAATCCTTATCCAAAGACTAGTCAAGAAAGGTTGCAGATGTGAGAGCAAAGTCAGCTATTTTCCACAGTTTATATTTACAGACCCTAAAATTTAATGTTGGTTACAGGCAGGAATTGAGCCCAGGCTAACCACTTTGAGATCTTGTACTAGATCAGTTGGTTAGGATGCAAGTTTTTATTAACTAGTCTCAGTGACTTTTTATTGAGTACTGGAATTGCTCCTTTGCTTTATTTCTTTTTCCTGTTATGACTTGATGTTGATACCTTCAGGACAGTTTTTTTTTATATTCAGATAACTAGTTACTTAATACGTGAGAAATTTTATTGCCTTTACTATTAAAATACAATATTATTTCTTTCTTGTTCCATTCACAGCACAATGGGAAACTGAAAGTATCAAGAAAGGATATTCAAAAGTTACTGATGCTTATGGTTGCCTTGGAGTCCTAAAAGTCAATCTTGGTAAGAAGAGACATTTACACTATAGTGTAAAAGAATTATTTAAAATATAAATACAAGGTTTCTGTTGAGAATGTTAAGATAAAACCTTTATGGTAAAGGAAAAACAATTATAAGATGTGTTTATTATATTTTATTATTAGATTTGTAAAGTGAGATACTCCACGCAAAATTGTGCTTAGTTTGAAAAGACCCCAGCCCTTACATTACTGGTTAAACACACTTTTTGAACACTAAGTGCTGTAAAAAACAGGAGTATTTCTCTAATTAAAAGTTGACGGTGTGTTAAAATTTTTTTTAGCCAGTATCCACCTGGTTGCTTGTCTCATGATAATCATTTTGTTATTGATGAAGATGTTTTGACCATACACCATGCTGCTGGTCTTCACTGGCAGGCGATGGTGTCACTTTGCCATTGTGTGACTAATATCTTTTGCTCGATGGTTGCTAGTGATTGGTACAATACGAATCTTACTTATGGTTGGTGGGTTTTGATCGTAAGCATTGTGTGCATTGTTAGGACCAGTACTGTACTGTTTGTGTAAGGTCATTGTTTTACAAAAAACTATACTGCCCAGTTAGAAAAAATCACCACCTAGTTAGCTCAGTTGGCAGAGTGCTGGTCTGCTGAGTGGAGTTTGCAGGTTCCAACCCCAGGCGGACCAACACTCAGTGTCTTTAAATAACTGAGAATTATGTGCTGCCTTTGTAATGACATCTGCAGATGGTTAGACTTTCTAGTCTTCTTGGATACGGATGGAAAACCGTATGGTTCTTGTGCGACATAAAAGGTCACTGTTCGATTAGAATAGGAGACCTAGACTCTGGTGGTGTGGCCAACCTCTCCTGGGCTGGGTGGGTTATCTGGTGGGAGAAATCTCAATATAGGGGTATCTCATGATCCTGATCCTTCAGATGTCTTAATGGCTACCTGTTTGTACTTTTAGGGCATACATTTTTCAGGGTGGAAAACACTAGAACTTCATTTGTCAAAATAACAAAATATCTAATAAATCCAACATAATCTTTGATTTCTTTAACTTTCAGGTGAAACAGAGATAAGTTTTTATTTAGTTCTTGTAACTGGTTGTACCTCAGTTGGAAAAATCAGTGAGAGTGAAATATTTCGCATCAATGCCACTCATCTGGTTGCATTGCAAGATGATCTGGATGAAGAAATAATTTCTGAAGTGCGTAAACTTTTGAACTCTGGAACATTTTACTTTTCTGTTTGTGCCGGAGATAAGCAGCCCTTGGACTTAACACTTTGTTCTCAAAGAAGATTTGAGGACTCAGAACCAGACAACAGGTTTTTTTGGTGAGTGAAAACTATGTTTTCAAATACAGCTTACGGTTACAGGTACATTTTCACAGAAAAGGAATATGGCTTTGGTTAGACTTTTAGATGTAGCTGTAAGGATATTTCTCAATTCCAGTAGATCACAAAATTCTAAAACTTTTATCAGCAACATGTGGTGATATAATTCTACAAGGCTCTTCGATGATTTGGGTATAACTGGTAGTAAATTATTGTAGACCTCACCATGTTAGGCTGCGAAATTGAAGACCCATTCTGGCTGTTGCTTTGTCTTTCTCACAGGTCAAAATTATATTCAGGTTAAAATTTTTTAACCTGGGTTGATTTTCAATTTCCTTTGTCTCCTAGCCCTGATTATTCATGAATTAGGGCTAGGAAAATTGCAGAAATTGAAAATCAACCTAGGTTAAAAAATTTTAACCTAAATTTAACTCCAGCAAAAAGAATCAACATATCATTTAAAAACTGGACACCTCTCCTTTTTAATAGGAATTTATGTTCTAACTTAATTTGCAGTTTATAATATTTGAAGAAGTCTGCCCTAAGGAGAGAGAGCACATTTATCTTCCTTGCTTCCTTAGATTCAGATTTGTTATGGTTTTTTGCACTATTAAGAAACAGATGTCATGTCACAATTTATTACAGGAGCAGAAAAAAAGAAAAAAGATTCACAAAGTACAGAAATTTTTTCTCATGCTTTTAATGTAGCCCGTTTGGCAAATTTTAGTCCTAGACAAGCTCCATCCATTTTCCTACTATTTAAGGCATGTTCACACTTTACGTAGTAGCTTTTGGTTCTGCCCTGAAAAACTATCCAGTTTACAGTGTACTGACTTTCCACTTTGGAGATCGGCACAGTGCAGCTTCGCTTCAGTACAGAAATTGCAGTAAAATCACCATTGTTATTTGTGAACAGAAGCCCTCTCCGGGATGATTTTTGTGGTGGTGCAAAAGCTATCCGGTAGAGTGTGAACATACATCTGTAGCATAAGATAATAAATCCTATAAAAAGGAGGGTAGACAAAAGGAAAGGATGACGCTCAATACTCTGATTAGTGATAGCAATACTTTTTTGTGTTGTTTAGTCTGTCTATCCTGAACAATCATAATTTTACAGTACTAAACATTAGCTTTATTGTCATATTCATTTACTATCATATTTATTAATTGAGAATTGATTTTGAATGCTTTTGACAATTGTATTCTCAGGAATCGCAGCTTACACATTCACTTACAAAGATTTGGAATTGACTGTTCACAATGGCTTCTTCGAATAATGTGTGGGGCTGTAGAAATTAAAACTGTTTATGTTGGAAAGACACAGGCCAAAGCCTGTATTATTTCAAGATTAAGTTCTGAGAGAGCAGGAACAAGGTTTTATGTTCGAGGCACGAATGATGATGGACATGTTGCTAACTTTGTGGAAACAGAACAGGTAATTGCCTAGAATGAACCTTGTATGGCTTTTAGTGGTTTGAATGCCCCTACCAGCATTGTACATTTATCCACGGAGATCTTTGCAGTGAGTCATCTTGTATGCATATTAAATATATTTTAATATTTCGTAGAAGGTTGTTGTGGAAAAGAAACAAAGTTGAATGCCCTCAGCACAATTTGTACTGCAGTGTGATTCTAGTTTTCCAGGATCTGCTCCAATATGACATTATCACATTTCTTTTTTTTCCTTGCCAATAAATAACAAACTGAATATTGATTTAATGCCTGCAAGCTTTTACCTGTGAGAGCAGACTATAGAGCTTTTCTGGAAAAAGACATTCTGCTCTAGCAACCAAGTTATGCAAACTTGGGCTAAATGTATCAATACTCGTAGTTTTTATGCTAGGCTGTTTAATAATTAAAATAAGTAAGACTTAGGAGTGCCAAAGTCTAGCCTACGAACACACATATTAATTACTGTTTGTTGCTTCTCTTATGCGAGTAAAATTTACTTGTGTGTACATGCACGTAAAAATTACATGACCGTGGAAATCCACCTTAAGCCAACTTTATCAAGCTTCTAATTATTAACCACGTGGGAGGAAATTTTATGTAGTAGGCTGTTGTGTACTATCACTGCCTAGTTTCTTTCAATTTGGACCAAGATGTAGACCCATCTGTCCCTGGTTAAATATTATTATTCCTGTTGTAATTTTAGTTTATTGTGGTTGATGACATGACAACATCTTATGTTCAAACTCGAGGATCAGTGCCAGTTTTTTGGGAACAGCCTGGCCTACAGGTATGACAGACATTGTTTAGCATGCATTTAAAACTTAGTATTAGAAATACTTGAATCGCAGAGCCTGGTGAAACAGAGGCTAACAAAACAGTAGATGGGTTGGGCGGGGTGGTTGGTTGAGAGAGTTTTTCCACTTTTTAGGAGAAAAAAGATTTGTTTATGGGAAACAAAGGTAATTTTCGAGAGGATGAGAGGATTGTAGCCTACCGCCTACCACCTCCCCCATACAGTGCTTAATTAAAGAATCTAATAATAATAAAAAAGGTCGGTTCCAAAAGATGATTACCAGCTATGACAATTGCATCCTACGTGCATTTATTTGTCATTGTCATTTATTCAATCCTTCATCATTTTAGGGAATAAAAAAGTACCTTTTGTTAAATGATTACAGGTTGGTTCTCACAAAGTCAAGCTCTCTCGAGGATTTGAAGCATCTTCACCTGCATTTGACAGGTAAAGTAAAAAAACTTGTTGAGTTAACTTGAAAATTCAAGTGAAAATTCCCTTGAATACTTCCTACAAAAATAATTTCCCAATGCTTGGGGTTTTTGCATAGTAACTACCAAGTGAAAGACAAAACAGTGGTCAAATGGGGTAAGAAAAGCGATAGGAGCAGGGTAGAAAGAAAGTGCTTGCTGTAATGTAGCATCAGCAGCAAAAACTAGTGTGGTTCCCCTTGACTTGTAAACTGTGTTTTGAGAGGTACTTGCTACTTGCACAACTCCCATAATGCACTTTATTTGCCCCCCCAAATTTTTCATAACCTTTGTTTTTCATTTCTCCTGGGTATTACAGCCGTCTCAAGAGAAATTGAAAACAATGCTTTTGAAAAATGTTGGGGGACAAATAAGATGCATTATGGGAGATGTGCCAGTGGCAAATTGGTTCTTTTTAGCCAGATAGTGCTAATGTTGTTGCTAATATTTGTGAAGAGACAATCGGCTGAGGAGATTGATTCTAACAACTCGTTTTGGTGTGTTTTAATTTACTACACTTTGAAGAACTTTCTTAATGGTATTTTTCTTTTTCAGACATCTGACAAGCTTAAAACATGAATACGGCCAGCAGCTTCTTATTAACTTGCTGGGCTCAAAAGAAGGTGAAAATACTCTCAGTGTTGCCTACCAGGTGAGTTGTCTTTTTAGAAATGATCATCCTTTTCACTGCAAGATCCAAATCTTGAAATTCGGTAAACGAAATTCATCACTTATGAGCAGATTTAATACCTTTTGCTTTTGCTTACTTCCACGGGTAGCTGTGACTTCTTGCAATTTCCAATTTCTCCTGAGGGAAGGGGGGAGGGGTGTCAGTACACAGGCTAATTAATCTGTTGATGGCTGCCGATTGTTTTGTGCGACCCGCCATACTTGCAGAATATCAATACATTGGCTTAACTATAAGTTACAGTACATTTCCTGGTATGGTAGCCCTCCGGTTAAAATGAGAAAGAAAGACAAAAATCTATTTGGCAATTCGGGAATCATGTTAGCGTGTTGCATCTGCATTCTCCTTTGCCGGCCATGTAAAGCCTACATTTGTTCTCAAAATCGTCAGGAAGGTTTTGCAAACGTAGATTTTTATCAGTAGTGAGATAAATACAAATACTCCGCACGTAGGTCCATTTCACTGTCTTTTCGTCGTAGGCCTTTAAGGCTACTGACGCTTTGTGGGAATCTCGTGGGTCATTTCTAACACTTGAATTTTACTTCAGGGTCAATTTGTCTGTTTTCATCTGTCTTTTGTGTCAGTAATTTGTCACATGGTGCGGTACCAGATTTATGTTCCAATGCAAACACGTGGCTCATGAATCCTGAGAGTTCGGATTTAGATTCTATGTATTGTATCTATTGAGAGTATGGATTCTGCAAATCCATGGTTGGATTTTACAAGAGAAACGCTAATACCGTTTATGTATTCAGGAATCCGGCCGGATCTCAGAGTGTAATTAACGTCGCACTGAGTATTCTGTACTAAGTTGCCAGAACTTCTGTTTTCAGGATCAGTTGAAAGATTCTATACATGGGAACACGACACGCATGATCTGCTTTGACTATCATCGAAACTGCCGGGGAGGAAAATTGGACAAACTTTCTGTTCTAAAGGATAAAGCCAAACCCTCTATGAATGAATTTGGTTTGTTCTTTGCCAAAGGAGATCAGATTGTAAAGTATGTACTCTTGCAATTCTTGAAGGGCTACTTTTCTTTATTGTCATGTATAACAGAAATACTTCTAAAACTGACATGTTATTGGCTATATGTCACCTCTACTTGGTCGACAGCAGTAAAAACAATGATGATGATGATGATGATGTTGCTTGGTGCTTGGTGATGATAATGGTGATGATGAAAAGTATGCAAGCAATAAATAAATGAGTCATAAAACAGTTATTGATTGAGTTACACTCAAACATTTGTTTTATAAACCGAGTAGATGAAGAGTAAATTTACCACTGTTAAGGATTCTAGAGTTCGAGGGCTGGTCCTTTGTCTTTGCCAGAGCTAGTCTTACTTACTGTTAATAAAATATTTTTTTCCCCACGGCCTGCCCCGTGTTAGTCAACGGAGGTAACTTTCATTCAAGTAAGCCTTATTTATCACTGAATGTGTGCTTTGAAATACCATTAATAGGAGACAAACAGGATCCATCCGTACAAACTGCATAGATTGTATCGATCGAACCAACAGTGTACAGACGTACTTAGGCCTTGAGGTAAGTTGACTTCTTACAGTCTCTTGCAATTGAATGAAATCTAAACTTTTATTAAATGCGTTTTAAATTACCGTGGCTCCGTTTTCTAGCCTCTTTTTTATTTGTCTCTGAGTAAGCTGGTCTTCTTATTAATTTGTCTAACGTTTTGCAACTCCGATTTCTTGTACCCCCAAGGATGGTGGGGGGAGGTGGTGGGGGTAGAGATGTTACTCCTCAGATTTTGTCAGGGGCGTGCGTGCACATCTTAATTCCCTGAACTCTCTTTCTCTCCAAATTTTAAAACCGCTTTCTAATTCTTTGAATTTAATTTCTTTATGTCTTATTTCCCGGTACTTTCCTTCGCAAGCCATTTTTGCTTTATTATATTTCACGTACCGTGCTAACACTGAATTAGAATAAAGCGGAGAATAAGGATAATTATTGATATCTGACATTTCATTTGGTGTCTTTTGCGTGCTTTCATTCTACAAGATAGTGGGATCGTGGGTTTAAACGTGAATTTGCACCTTAGATCTATCTCTTTTTCTTCGGCCCCTTTTTATCCGCATTGGTACCAATTTGCTAATGTAACTGGTATAATCCTCATTAGATACTGTCGCAGCAAGTGGAGTGTTTGGGATTGTCCAACAAACAAGCCTTACTCTCCAGATTCCAAGAAGCGTTTCGATCCATGTGGACACAAAATGGCGACCATATCAGTCGTATGTACCTAGGAACAGGAGCTTTAGATGGCAAGGCAAAGGTATCTGCGTATCTTTTGCTGTGGAAGCGGCGATGTCAACAAAACATACTCTAGAATTAAGTTCAGTGTTAGATATTTTGTTTCACGTTGTGGCTTTTTCCTACATGCACTACAGCCAAAGTTATGGGGAGTCAAACATACTGGGGTGAGACGTTAAAAAAATGGAGGCGAGCGTTCTCAATTGCGTAAAGACCAAAATAATAGCTGCTACTTGCCAATTACTATTAGTGGTTGGTGAAAGATGTTGTAGAGATGGCTTTCGTTAATTCAGCTGCTTTGTATGTTTTTCGCTTCTAGGTTATCAACAAACTACGTGATGGCGCTCGCTCGGTTCACAGAACTATCGTCAACAATTTCCTGGACGGAAGCAAGCAAGAAGCTATTGATATGTTACTGCTAGGAAACACGTTTGTAGGAGAGCTTGGTGAACGCGCGCGTGCGCTTTTGTACGCGTCATTTTTACACGGTAAATTGCGTGACTTTGTTCAGGTAACACTAGCGAGAGGGTCTGAATGGGGGAGTCCACTTGTCAGTTGTCGGTTAAAATTCAGTTAGTTTGTCGGTAGTCGGCTAAAATTTTCTATCTTCGTCGGTAGTCGGTTAAACTTTTTGATTTTTGTCGGTTGTTGGGAAAATCTCAGCTAATAAGTAAAAACGCTTGTTAATTATTAATATTTTTTATGTATTTCACCCATTTTCAAGACTTTGATCCCTAAGGAAAGAGGAAAACTTGTAAGAATGCATCATTTGATTGCACTTAAACTTCGTTAACTCTTGTTTGTTTATGTAACATGATCGTTGATTTCACCATTGTTTGCCAAATGAATATCATGAGTAATGGTAAAATCACCCAACCGTTTATTGTAAATGCGAACTTTGTTTCCCTGTCGACTACAGGGCACAGTAAAAAGTAATTAATTAATTAATAGACTCCAGCCTTTTGGATACTTAAATTATTCTTTGCGAAAAACTGCAAGGGGTGACAGGCTGCACATCTATACCTTTAATGTTTTGGCTCTAACAAGCATGTCCTTTGCCATATTTTCCTTTCTCAAAGAAATAACACTTTAACGCTCAGACGTACAAGGGGTGGGGGGTGGGGGAAGTTTTTTGGGATTTTTTCCAAGAGGATAAAACATCAGCACCTGACGTTTTCAGTAGATGGTCGTCTATCCCTCGCACGCATTTTGAGACAAGTTCAGTGATGATCAGTTTCTATGGTTACGAGTTATGACGTAATACGTAGCAGGTTGTCAAGCCATTTTGAGAGAAAATGTATGTTTTTTTCCAACTTTTTTCAACAATAAAAGTAAATCTTGTGGCTAAAATCATGCAAACTGCTTATTTATGCGTTATTATTCATGTCAAGCAATTGCCATTTCTCGCTGTTTTAAGCTGATTTCTAATTCTTGGTAAAATTCAAGATCACGGCCAAGATGGCTACCATTGTTGGTGACGTCACAGGCCTCCAGCAGCGCCACCATTCATAAAATACACCCCATCTTGTTAAGAAGATCAAAGGCTTTTCAGTGAAGGCAAAAATCGCTTCGAAATACTGCAACATATCAAAAACTCTGGGGAGGGGTCCCATCTACCATCCTCTTGTACCATGGTGGGGGGTAAGATTTTGCGTGTAAGTCTGAGGGTTAAGTGGTTCTTTAAAACTTTGCCAAGGTAGTGGTTGGTTTTGTATGAGTTTACACTTTTTTATTGAAGCTTCTTTTATAATAGACACTAAGGGCTTGTACTGTGTCACGAAAAGCAATATTTCTTTTTCTTCCTTGTTGTTTTGTTTCAGGAGAGCTGCTTTCCTTCTGTGAGTTTTACTTCTAATAGCAATTTTTCATTCAAAATTGTGTGGCCAGCCTCTGTCCATCAACCGTTTTTTGAAATCTGAAATACTTCCTTAGAGGAGTTTGTTCGTAGGATTCTCAAGGCTTCTTGTTTCTCAAATCATATATACTGGAGGTTTCCTTTTAAAATGCGTCTTTACGTCAATGATAGCTTTTTCTCATTTTTCGTGGAATGTTATGCCTCGGTATCCAACCGGGTCTAAAAAGGTTGTCTCAGTGTCAGATATTTCGGTCGTAAATTTCATAGCCAGTAGAGCTAGAGCAGTAGGGTGAAGTAAGTTTACTTGCTCCGTGAATTTGAACAAATCTACCATGTCTGGTTTACTTATGTCCCATAGGAAAAAATATCATCTATGTAGCGTTTTCAAACAGTTGGTAAATAACGTGTAAATGGAGTCTTGTGCGGCCTTTTTGAAGAAAAGGAAAAGTGATGAACACCGGCATTTGAATTATATTTTGTACGTCATACGATTCGTGTTTCTATGTTTTGGCTTTTAACGAAATGTGTTGTCGAAAAGTGTGGAATAAAGTTTTACTTCACCTTTATAACTTTGATAATACAATTTATCTAGCAAGTCTTTTTCTAGGAAACATTAATACATTTCTTGAAATATTTCTCTTGGAAAAACAACAACAACAACAACAAAAACAAATCATAACCGTTGACTGTCTTATGTGATACCATACCATTTCTACAAGATCTGGTAAAGTGCAAAAAATTGAAAAGTGTATCTGTTCTTTCTCAGCCTCTCCCACGATTCTCCGCGAGCTGTGCGACCGCCACCTTGAATACACTACGTGGTCCAATATCCGGATATGTGTAGGAACGTGGAATGTAAATGGCGGGAAACATTTTCGAAGTATCGCTCACAAGCATCAAACAATGCACGACTGGCTGTTGGACTTTCACAAAACACTTCCGGACAGCGGTTATTCAGAGACTGATAGCGTAGATTTCCGGTTGCCCACGGACATATTCGCCATTGGCTTTGAGGAGCTGGTGGACTTAAATGCTTCAAATATAGTTTCAACGAGGTAGGTGTAACTTTCGGTCAGGGGTGGGATAATAACCCCGTCATCATCAGGATGCTATGAACAATCTTATACCAGACATTCTGGTCTGACATGGCATTTGCAAGATCCTCACTGTCAATTCCGGAATCTCTCGAGATCATATGCAGGTTTTCATTTTCATTGAATGAACAGGGCCAGTTGGTTTCCATAGACGAAGGGATTGGATGATCTCAGAGTCTACATGTAGTTCCTTTTACGTCCAGGAATCGTAACTTTCTTTTTTAATTAATGGGCCTGTCTAAAGTTTTATCTATTGTTTAACAGAACCACATCCTAAGCGACTTTCAATTTGACCAACCCTAATATCGAAAGATAGTTTGCTACGGTTTCAGCGACGCATATACAGTATACTTATAAAATATTTATCTGTTTGAAAATAAGACATCATTTTTAAAAAAATGTGGAGTTCCTCTTTTAGTCTCAAACCGCTACGATGTCTTTTTTACTCCTAAATGATTGCGATATTTTGACCCTTATTGCGAGTGGCGTAATGTTCTCTCAACTAAACTTCATTTTCTTACACTTTAGTTCAAATCAGCGAAAGGAATGGGGCGAAGAACTGCGGCGTATCATATCACGTGACCATGCGTATGTTCTGGTTACATGTGAACAGCTGGTTGGTGTTTGCCTGTTTGTTTTTATTCGACCGCATCTTGTGCCGTTTCTGAGGTAACTAAACAAACAAAAAT
This sequence comes from Porites lobata, assembly GCA_942486035.1. Taxonomy (NCBI): domain Eukaryota; kingdom Metazoa; phylum Cnidaria; class Anthozoa; order Scleractinia; family Poritidae; genus Porites; species Porites lobata. Next base: position 880,680 of record CALNXK010000144.1, on the reverse strand, counting down.
TATTCACTTAGACCTTCTTATTAAAAAACCTCGTACGATATTCAGAAAATTGCACAATTTGTAATTCTTTAGAAAGTTTTTGGATCAATGGTAGATCACGTTCTTTCTGTTCTCTTCAGAGACGTAGCTGTGCAAACCGTCAAAACAGGGCTTGGTGGTAACGCTGGAAACAAAGGAGGAGTGGCTATCCGTCTGTTGTTACACGCTACTTCTATCTGTTTTGTGTGTTCACATTTTGCTGCTGGTCAGTCGGGGGTAGCAGACAGAAACAGTGATTATCATGATATAGTGTCACGGATTGTCTTCCCTATGGTAAAGTATTGATATTCTGAAACGTTTATTGTAGGTGAAACTATTTGGAAGACATCTATGGCGCTGTGTTTTAATTATCATTAATGGGCGTCTCAAAAGTCGCAAAACGACTCTTAAGGGCTGGGAGAATACCAGGATGAAAGGAAGAGAAGAAAGCGAAATAGAAGACTGTTAACAGTGAAAACTGTTTTATCCGTAGTCTTGGTTAAGTGATTACAGGCAAAATTGAAACTAATTGTTTGATAGAAAGAAGTGGAAAAGCGAAGGGAAAAATTTGAATTCTGTAAGAGAGACTCGCCCCTGAAGACAAAAGTAAGGGGAACTTATTAAGTTTTTTATTCTGATGCAACAATCTCCTGACGTGTGGAAAATAACGCGTCGAAAATTTAAGAATTCATTAATTAACAGTTAATGATTGAGGCTGAGTATTTTATGAAGAATTATGGCGGAGGGTGTTATGATAACACCCTCCGAGTTCTCCATAATTCTTCATATGATACGAAAGCCGAATTCAATAATTGTTTTATTATTCATTCAAAATAGTTCCTAGTTTAAAAACATGGCTAAACATGCTTACCTCCGTCGATCCATCGATGTTAAGTTACCTTTGATAGTGCACGTTTAGGGTTGTTCAGCTCCGCAAATATTCTCCAAATAGCAGATGTCGCCCTTCGAGTTGTCCTCTTGCTGTTCTTGCCATGTTTTTAGCTATTTTTTCGCCTAGTTCTTACTCTTGAAACGAGTGAAATGTCCGCCATTTTTGTCTTCACAACCAAAACAACTCAACCTCGTCCCCAGGTCTTCTCGGTTAACGGTGCATTAACCTGTAGAAGGCTGCATTTTTGACGTCATTTCCTCGTTAAACACAAAATTCCTCCAAATTTGGTCATCAGTAACTGGTTATGGTGAATTATGCGTGTGTTTTTAGCCAATCAGAATTGGGGAAATATTTTGAATGAATAATAATTGTTATTATTCATTCAAAATCTTTCCCCGATTCTGATTGGTTAAAAGCACACGCATAATTCACCATAACCAGCTACTGATGACCAAATTTGGAAGAGTTTTGCGTTAAATGAACCGATGACGTCAAAAGTGCAGCTTTCTTGCACGTTAACCGAGAAGACCTGGGAACGAGGCTGAGTTGTTGTAGTTATAAAGACAAAAATGGCGGACATTTCACTCGTTTCAAGAGTAAGAACTAGGCGAAAAAATAGCTAAAAACATGGCAAGAACAGCAAGAAGACAACTCGAAGGGCGACATCTGCCATGTGGAGAATATTTGCGGAGCCGAACAACCCTAACCGTGCATTATCGAAGATGAACTTAACATCAATGGATCGATGAAGGTAAGCATGTTTAAGCCATGTTTTTAAACTGAGAATTATTTTGAATGAATAATAAAACAACTATTGAATTCGGCTTTCGTATCGAGATCTCCATAATTCTTAATAACATACTCAGCCTCATTCATTCATTGTTAATTATTCTCTGATTATGTTAACGCAAAATCAACCTTGTCTGTCTCCCAATCAGGGTCGACGATTATCGTCACATGACTATGTATTCTGGTGTGGTGATTTTAACTACCGTATCGATCTGCCCATTGAGGAAGTAAAAGAACTGATAAAAAGCAAACAGTGGAATGAACTGCTGAAAGAAGATCAACTTGTGAAGCAAAAGAACGCTCATAAGGTACAGTGATTCAAGAGCCCTGCAAGAAAAAAATTCAGTAATGGTTTCTCCTTGTTAAATAACAACTCTCCCCCTTCTTTCTTTGCTTTTTGCCCATGATTGTCAATAAATTTGCCTTTTGTTGATAACCGTGGTTTCAGTGTAGTAGAGCGTTTCGTCTGTTTGTAAACTAATATGCAGAAGGGATTTAGTTATCGAATTTTACTGATTCAGAATCTTTTAAATGACAGTCTTTTGTGCGGATCTAAGTAGTTTCAGTTGAATATACCCACGCCAGAGTGTTACAATTTCTTCAAGCACACGAAAATTACAAATTTTTGCTGCTGCATGAAAACCTCGATATAAGTGGAATTTGTATGAAACTATGCAGCGGAAAAATTAATAATCCTCTAGAACAGTATGCCAGATATTATCCCACAAGGCCATTCAACTGTGACATCTTGGCCCGGTTACTCCGTTGTGCAGCCAGTGTGGTCGACAGACTTGAAATCTAGGGGTTTCTTAAGCCCGGTTTCCTAAAAATTTACGGAAAATCAGTTTTGAGTAAGTAGTCGACTGCTTCAATTACAGAATTATTTTCAAAATTGGGCCGTATTATCCTGAAAACTGAAAGAAAATAATAGATAATGACCATACTCAGCCACCATCAGCTTCTGCGTGTACATCATTCATCGTAGATTTTAGTTTGCTTGTTTGTTGTTCCTGTCATGAAAGTGACGCAAAAGTGCTTGATCAAGCGATCTTAAGGCAATTTGTTTCTGTTTTTCTGACAAGGTTTTCCGTGCATTCCTTGAGGGAAAAATTGCCTTTCCTCCAACTTACAAGTACGACTTATTTTCCGATGATTATGACACCAGTGAGAAGATGCGTAACCCGGCCTGGACCGACCGCGTTCTCTGGAGACGGAGAAAGCCCCGGTACAAATCAACCACACTTGTGCGTAAACACGTGACTCCACAGCATAACCATGTACCACAGGAAGGCAAGGAATTACTGATGGGGGGAGGGGAAGATGAGACTGATGCTGATGACGTGTTTGACGATGATGATGATGATGAAGAAGAGGAGGAGGAAGTTGATGATAACGAAGAGGAAAGCGATGAACAAGATGGAAAACGGGGTAAAATTTGTTTAATGTAACGGGAAAATTATAATTATTCCTCAAATGATGGACTTCTGTTTATAGGAAAGGAGCAGTGAATTCCATACAAAAGGTTTAGGTTTGGCAGGAGTTCACTGTTTGCTTTCTGTAATTTGTTTAAGTTACCTAGTGGCACAAAGCATTATTGCTGCATAACGACATTTTTTGTTTTGTCATAGAAAATAGCGGCGATAAATCTGGTAACAGTGAAGGTGACAGGATTCATTTTACTGCTGGTAAATGCCTTTACTATGGCCGAGCAGAGCTCAAGACCTCTGATCACAGGTACACTCAGGACCAGAACCTTAGATTTTGTTTTTAAAAATGCTGATCATGCCAGTTGCAAGTGGAAGATCGTTTGATCCAAAAGAGTCAAGGTGGTGGTTTCCGATTTGCCTGACTTTTTTTCAGGCCTTATTCCAAAGTCGTGCAGTTATAGTTGTCAAGTCTGCAATTAATTTCCTGCGTTTAAATCACGTTAGATAAAATGATAGTCACTTTCGAGCCAGGTAGGTACGCATTTTGTGGTGCAGTGCTGAAGTTAAGGTGAATCGAACTTTTTAGCTGTCTCGGACCGGCTGGTAGACGTAATCCTACAATGAAAGCAGTCAAAAGGAAGCGTCCGTAGTTTGCGCTCCTGTAAGCTTGTAACCTTTTTGTTCATTTGTTTGTTTTTAATTGTCTGAAATATGATTTATAACCACAAAAAGTTCGCAACATGACATTTGTGAATTAAGCATTATCAACTATGAGCCTTTTAGAGAGATCACAGTGGACGAAATCAAATAATCTTTGCTCGCTCTCACATCTATCCAACTTTCTTTCTTCCTTTTTTCGGCTAAATATTGCCCCTAACGATCTTCCTACTTTCTAAATATTGCCTCTGTCTGGTTGTAGCTATTTTCCTTTCAAGCTTAGTGGATAATTAACAATTATTCCTCGAACCCGAATGGGCTGTTAGTCAATAGCCCATGAGGCCGAAGGCTATTGGAATAATTGACTATTGACTCAGAGGCTATGAGGGCGAGAGGAATAATAGACCTTTTTACCGATACGGCGGCCATATTGAATTTATGAGATTTAAGGAGTATTATGGGATGCCTAGGGGGCACTCGTTCAGTATATACGCGCCCTTTTCGGGCAAAGAGGGAACTTCAATGTATATTTCTCGGGAAAAAGGCGATCGTTATTACATTCAAAGACGCACAAAGATCTTTTTTTCTCATTACAAACTTTTTCTAGGAAAACTTAAAGAAAAATTGGTCCGAAAAGCGCGCGTAAATACTGATGCGAGTATATGAGATCGTGCTCATGCCCCCTGGGCATCCCATAATACTCCTTAAATCCAATTAATTCAAAATGGCCGCCGTATCGGTAAAAAGGTCTATTGTTCTAGTAAACTCCAACTAGTTGGTCAAAAATATCAACTCAAAACACCTTTAGCTAGCAAAACGCGATTCAGCCGCCACTGTTTTGGTTTTCAAAGCCGGTGCTTTTCGCTACTAGTGGGCTATATTAAACATATACAGTAGACTCCCGATAACTCGAACCTTCAAGGGAAATCGAAAAAAGGTTCGAGTTATCGGGATCCCGAAGAAAATAGCCGAGAGTTAGGTAAAAAACAGTTTTTACTGCACAGTGAACATTGTAATCACATTTAATTGTAGAAATGTCAAGTGAAAATTAAATTTATAAATCAGAACGTAACGTAACAAAACATAGCCTAAATAAAGCATGCGTTTTACTGTTTTGAGAAGAAAAGCTGCATCACTTCAGCCTGTGACAATCAAAATCAGCCTCCACTAGTAAACTATATACTCCTACAACACGTCAATAGGAAATCCAAAATTCAATGTTTCGGACGCCCGTAGACGGCTTTTTTTCCCGACTTTTTAAGGGCTCAAAACATGGTTCGAGTTATCGAGGGTAAAATTATATAGAAAATGACCTGAGCGGAAACGAAAATTGGTTCGAGTTAGCGGGAGTTCGAGTTATAGAGGGTTCGAGTTACCGAGGGTAAAATTACAGTGCATGTATGACGGAAATCCAGGGGAAATCGATTTTGGTTCGAGTTAGCGCGAGGTTCGAGTTAGCTAGGGTTCGAGTCATCGGGAGTCGACTGTAGATCGTTTTCACTGCCACGCAACAAAATAATAAAATTGGAAACCGTCCAGTGGAAGAAGCCAAGAAAATGAAATGTTATAAAATACTAATTTTTAAACAATTTTGTTCAAGTCTCCGGTCTTTGTGGCCCACAGTTTCTGAGTTATTTTCCGAAACGTTTCCCGCACCTTTGTACAGCTTTGTATGGAAACGCGGAAATCAACAAAAACATCTGGAGTTCACTTTTTCTATAAAAGCTCCTTCTTTTCAGTCGAGAACTAGCATACGTGCGCATAAACATATCTTCTAATACTTGAAATGGTTATACTGCCGAAGATCAAGACGAGAGACTTTTTTTCAGCAAGACAGCATTCCTAGTTTGGTGTCACGCACTGTGAAACCTCGAAAACTTTCGAAATGACACAAGCTATGGGAATGGAAACTTGTACAAAGATATACTTTTTGTTTATCTTCAACCTAGTGTGAATAAGAATTCGTGAAACCTCGCTGTTTTGACTTTACAATCATTTGATGACGTCTCTGTGAAAACCATCTATAGCCTAGTAGTAGCTCAAACAATCAGAATGCAGCATTGATAATAGACCACTAGTTGGATTTTACTAAAACCAAATAGTTTTTGCTCGTTCTCCCATCCATCCAACTTTCTTTCCTCCCACTTTCTAACTTACTTTAACCTGATATTGCCTCCAACTGGTCGTGGCAAGAGATTCAGGAATCAAAGTAGTAACACAAATTTCACTTGTCTGCAGGCCAGTTGTCGCTCTTGTAGAAATTGAAATACAAAAAGTGGATCGGACCAAACAGAGGCAAGTACATGACGTGGTTATGAAGGCTATGGGACCCGCTGACCCAACCATCGTTGTAACAAGCGATGAATCAGGCGATGAGGAACCTGGAATTGATGTATCGGAGCTTCTTGACGCTGTAGAGCCTTATGGGACGGTAGTGTTAGTAAGGTAGGTCGGATATTCTGTAATCGTCAAGCGGACGTCTTTGTTGAAATGTGCCAATCTTTCCGGAAAAAGAAACTTTTTGGAGGATTTTTGAGAGCTGAGACCTGTTCTTTTAGTCAGCAGTTTTGTAAAATTACGCTCTAAAAAGTAATTTATGATACGACGCTTCCGGTCCCGCGCGCAATTTCGTTGGAAAACCATATGATAAAAAAGCCCCGTATGAGGGCCGTAAGCGCAAAGTGACAGGGAAACGAGGCAAATGCTGCCATGAACGCGTTTTCTCTCCGTTAGAAAAATTCAAAAACACAACAGTCATATGGTAAAATGCTCATCAACTGAATTAGGTCGCGCCGGATGGGAAAAAATTCGGCTCTCGGACAGGAAGCACGGTCCTTGAGCCATATATTTTCCCTTCCCGCCCTCCCACCCAGTCAGTAAGTACATATTACGAATTTGATATTTTGCTGTGTTAAGTTTTCCAAATTTATGGCTGTTTGAAAAGAAAAGAAGTTGTATTAGAAAACTGCTCCTTTCTGGTGGTTGAGTAACAGTCTTTTGTTTGTGTGCGTGTGTTTTTTTCCAGAGTGGTTGACGATGAAATTTGTTTGACTATGGATGATGGTCGAAGTGCATTGAAAGCTCTAGAACTGGACGGAAAGGAGGTAAAAAAAAATAGCAGGAGAAGTTGGCTTTTTGCTAAAATCACGTTATTTACCCCCAGTATTCTGGAAGTGCAAGAGTTATAGTTGAAGCTGTCTTATAATGAGACTCTTTCGTTTACAGTTTTAATGGTGCCTGGAGTAAGCAAATAAGCGTTTTGTAGAAGGGAAAATTGGTCGTAATCGTATTGTAAACGTCCACCTATTATTTACTTGAACCGTTCGGGGAAATTAAAGATTGTTGTCTTTTAAATATTTACGGATTTTTTTTCACCAAAAAGCAGCCACCTTTCTCACCTGACCTATCTTGTAACGAAAGAAATAACTGTTTTTGCATTTTACAAATTGCTTTAGGTATGTGGAAAAACTGTTCAAGTCAGACTGAAATCGGATTGTCTTCTGTCCAAGACGGACCTCACGGTTCAGAGCCTCGTCACAAAAGATACTTCATTCGTCGATTCTTCGGAAGAGATTGACGATAGTCCGTTCAGTCCCGTAAGAAGTCGGGCTCTTTCGGATTTGTTATCTTCCCCAGGGGATAAGCATCCTAATTGCTTGCCTGTATTAGAACCAATTAAGATTCAGTCGACGGAAGATGCCGAGGATGAAAGCTCTGAGAGTGAGGTGGAAGATGAAATGAACTTTGAGGTGACCAATGATAGTGATGATGATAGTGAACCCGAGGTGGACCGCGAAATAAAGAGGACAAGAGACGAGGATGGAATGAACGGTAGGAGCTAAGATATAGAACTTTAAAATGAAGATTACGGTTCACGTTTCATAATTCAAATCTCTGCCCTGGTTGTTTACAAACACGATTATTAAAAGACCACTGTCTGATGTGCACGTTATATTCCATCCAGCGAGGGGAAGCGCGAAGTACTAATGCGCTTCTTAGTTTCTGTATAACTTGAGGTTTATTATCCTTTGCTTCCCTTTCAGAAGTTGAAGGCCATAAAAGGGAAGACAGTCAGAAGCCGGCTCCAAAGCGTCCACCTCCACCAAGGCCCGCACCTGCACGACCCAAACCTGTGTCCAAGGCTCCTTCTCAAGTGGAAGTAAAAACAGTCCAAGAAATCCTTGTTAGCTCAATGCCTAAAGAGGATGGCCCGACTGCGACAACAACTGGAGCCATTAATGATTTTGATCCGTTGGTTAAGAGTGCTGCTAAGGCTTCTCCAAAACCTTCCAGGCCCGCTCCTCCTAAACGACCAGCTCCTCCCAAGAGACCCACTGATGGTCCAAAGGTACCGGTCCCTGCCAACCCCTCACAAAAGGAGATTTCTCTGAATCCCAAGCCTAAAGTAGAAATCATTCATGGTCAAACAAAGAAAGCCAAACAGGTGAAATCAGTTTGGGTTTGAATACAAGTGAACTTGTAGACTTCGAATACTTTCGTAACTGATTTACGTTGTGAAATTCGGTTTTTACTCATGGCGCGGCAATTCAACGCCTGCAACTGGAATATCGTTAAAGCAAAATTCGTCTACAAGACATGTTAATAAAAAACAATCCGCTTTTTTGTCGTTTCGCATTCAGCGACCATGTCACGAATTTCCAGTAAAATTCACTATTTGCCGTAAGAAACTTCCCCACCCCTAAAAAACCTTTTGAAACCGTCCGTGGTTGTCAATTACGCGCACATTTTTTCAAGACGGACTATTTCCCTTATGGCTTATTGAACGCTATACATAATTTCTAGTTCGTTATGTTGTCGAGTATTTATTCTTGACCATGTTATGTATTTTGGACTGAATCAAAGACTTCTTTTTGTGATTTACTTACAGGGTTCCGGTCCAGGGATAAGTGTCCCATTTAACGTCCAACATGTGGCCCATATAGGGGCTGATAATGTAGAGGCTCTGCTACAGGCTGCCAAAGATGACCCCAAATTACTCCCTTCGTTTTTACTACCCGAGGGTTTAAAGGAAGAGAAAGATGAAGGGCAAAAAATGGTGGAAACAGATGACAACGCCCCAAAAGGTAAGCGGCTGAACGAGGTTTGCTATTGAATAGTAGTTAGGTTGATGGAATCCACAGGACTGGTTGAGAATTTTGTTAGAATTTCATCGCCTTTACATCGGTTTAGAGCATTGTTTGTACATTCTGTTTTGATGAATATCTTGAAATACGCGTATAGTTTCTTCGTGTTTACGTTTCCTTGCTTGTACTTGTATTTTAAGTTGGCAAGGTACTTTTCAGGGTTGTTTTTTTTCTTTTGTTTTAATCCGGGTTCCTAATGTAGTTGAAAGCGATGGACATTTTTATCAACCCATACTTTGCACTGATTGTTATTTTTTGTTTTGTAAAGGCGACAAAGGAGAGGAAACCAAGGAGAAGTCACTTGACTCAGATAAGAAATCGGCCACTGCTCGTCCTGTTGCAGATCAGTCTAAACCTGCTGACAAGCCTGCACCGATTCCACGAGCTGGTTCAGTCTCCAGTCTCTCCAAACCGATTCCCAAGCCAAGACCTCGCTCGTTAGCAGTCGAACGGGACATTAATGAAGAAACGGACGTTTCAGACTCAACAGAGAGACCTATAGCACCTCCACGTGCTAAATCTAAACCTCCCCGGGGTGAAATCGTGGAAGAGGCTCAACAGAATCCCACTATTAAAGCCCCTAAACCCGAGCCCTCGAAGAGACCGGACTTACATCCCCCTCCCCCTTTAAAACCAAAGCCCAAACCAGTGCGGAGTGAGCGTCCAGTCGATACTCCTCAAATTTCTGCGAGTGAATCAAATGACGTATCAGTGATAAATGGCTGTGATGAAGACACTGTTGAATGTGACAAACTGGAAAGTCAAACAAAAGACCCTGCTAAAGTAGGGCCTCTAGGCGGAGAAACCAAAAAGGCTCCGCCTCCACCGGTACCTCGGAGAGTGGACCTTGAGTAGCCTATTTCTCAGGGCCCCAAAGCAAGTATAAACTGTTGTCGAGATGGAGAAACACCCTACGAGCTTTTTATTGGTGCTATGGTGTTTAAATAGACTCTTCTTGTTGCTATGTTACCTCCCAGATTATGGTGAACGAGGCGTCACACTGCATGCGCCACCCCGCTGAAGTCAGTGTTCGTGGTGCTCTTGTGTTGGGGCTAATTGACTCTTTTGGGTCGTCCTAAACTAAAGTATACCTGCCACAGTTGTATATAAATTACAAACTCCCTTTGTAGGCCAATGGCCATGTTTTATAATCCAAATGACAACAGACGTTCGACTAGTGTTCTTTGTGACAAATTCGGTTGACATGATAGGAAGCTGTACTTTTACTTTGACCATGATTTGTTTTCAGTGTACAGATTTTTTAAAAGACTCAGAACATAGAAATGAATATGATTCAGTGGAAAGGGTATGTTGCGGGGTGTTACAATAAAAGGATAATTTAACACAGCTATCACGAAATGACAGCCGGTTTAGAAAATGTTGATAAGTCGAAGCTTCGAGGAAAGATTCCCAAGCGGGTTGAGAGCGTCTAGTTGTCTTCATTTCGTGGGTTTATGCGCGTTACGGGATAAAGGACCTCGACACAAGGACGTACACGCTCAATGGCAGATCAATTTTTCTTTCAAGTTTCAAAAGTTTTTCACGAAAAGTTGTGCTTTCTTAGAGTTTGCTTTGGTTGCCTCTGCCAAACCCTTTCTGTGTAGAGGCGAGCATAGGAAATTTGGTATTGAAGGAGAGACAGGAGAGTCCTCTGCACATTCAAGAGGCTGTTTAATAACAAGCTCTTTTCTTTGTTGAGCACTAATAAGCAAGCTAAAAACATTGCACAATTAGGGGTCGGCAAGACGTTCTTTAATAAAACCGTGTGGACCTGGAGCAGGCGAGGTGTTACCAACATGAGGTTTGAAAGAACCCTAGAATTCAACCCAATCTCCCGCTTCGTAGGACTCTGGCACCAATACTTACTGATTATCGGCCTATGAAGTATTTTGAGTGACAATAAGTGCAGCCAATAATTTCTGTAGACTTTTATGCAAATTGAATGTCTCGCCAACTTTTAAACCGTACACAGCTTCACTGATTTCAGCCCAGTTGTTTTGGCTTTTTGTTCGCCCGTTATCCTGAAAATGAAAATCGTGTACAGGTCTGGGACAAAGGACTGGGTAAATTGTCACGTAATCGAAGTTCTGTTCCATAAATTTTGCTTTAACTTGAACGAAAAGCTGAGTGGGATTACACCGGGGTGTTCGGTATACAGGGGTTCATTGTATCGATGCCCTGTGGTATATTCAACGGTCGAAAGTTTTCTTTTTCAATGAGATTGGAGGTGATATAATTACGCTTAATGAGAGATAAAATATATTAAACCGCGCATTACAGATTGACGGTCTATGGTGTCATGGCATGATCGTCACTGGGCAATTTGTAGCCAAGTTTTCATTGTCATCTGGTCTACTTTTTTCTCGCTGAAAAGTCGGCACAAAGGCCCGGGGTGGGGGTGGGTACTCCTGGGAATTCTTTGTGGGGATGTGCTGCCCGGTTCTCCAAATCCGGTATAGAGTGAACACCTTCCTATCCGATATGTGACTGACTACACGTTCGAGATCGGCGAGGCGCAGCTTCGCTCGACCGTCACAGAAATCGCGCCGCAACTGGCAGCCATTTTTGGGTGTGAGCATATCGAAGTCCTGATTTTCGTGGTGGCGCAAATTCTATCCGGTATCCGAGTGTGACAATATCTTAAGACCGCAAGTAGTCTTTCTCTCTTTCCCCAGGGAGTGTAAAGCACGATAAATACGCGAGGAGTCTTTGCTATCCCTGAAGTGAGGGACTTATAGTAGTCAGCAGCACTGACTCTCTTAGCAAAATTTTAGCAGAAACCGTCTTCTAACTGATAATGTTCCCCCCCCCCTCCCCCCCAAAACCCTCTCCGAAAAAATGACAGTGGCGAGGCGGAAAATAGCTCGTTTGGGTAATCAGAGAAATACAGTCTACTCTCTCTTAACGGACACCTCTGTAAAACGGACACTCAGAGTTTGGTCCCTACCTTTCTTTACTCCCTACTCCCTTTATTTGACTCTCTATAAGACGGACATCTCTCTAAGACGGACACATACTGCAGGTTCCCAAGGTGTCCGTCTCAGAAAGAGTTGACTCGCAAATGTCACGGAATTTATCGCCTCCGAGAGCGGAGCCGGTCAAGAGAGGTTTGCCAACCTTCTCTTCTCTTCTCTCTACTGTCATCTGGGTGAAAAACTGTCGCTCCAAAAAAGGCCTTAAACAGTGCCTAGGAGGTCTGAAATGCAAGGAAAAGCAAGAAGACGCTAAAGGTAAGCTTGAAAGCGATATTCAATGTACATTTTGCTAATTTAGTGAGCAAAGAATATTTCTCCATACAACGTCTCATAATTTTCTTGCTGTATGAATATCAAAGATCAAAATCAAGCAGCAAAACTTACTAGCTCGTGATGGCATTTGTTTTTTCTCGCAAAATTTCCGTTAAACTAAGGCGCTACAGCTAAAAACATCCTTCATCGAGCAGGGTTTGGAACGTTCCTTACAATCCCAGGCCCCCCATTACAGGCCCCGTACAATTTCAGGCCCCCCATATCAGGCCCCCCCATTCCAAGCCCTCCCATATCAAACCCCCCATTTCAGGCCCCTTACCATATCAGGCCTCCCCACATCAGGCCCCCATTCCCATATCAAACCCCCCATTCTACGCCCACCATTCTAAGCCCCGACGATCAATATGAGGCCCCATGTTAATAATTATTAGAAGACTAATAATAAAAATACTAATGATAACGATAATGTTAATAACAATAATCAATAATAATAATAATAAAATTCTTAATGGCAAAGCGAGTGAGAGTGCCGGAAGCCAGAAGTTTATTTAATAAAAATGTTATGCTTGCGCCATTCGTCACGCCGAGTATTCATTGTTCTGTTCTCTCTGTATATTTTGATTGTTGATTGCTTTTAATAGTTGTCTTGTGATTGCTTTGCAAAAAAGCATGAAAGTGCTAGTATCAATAAAATTTCAAGACTACTTCACTACCCTTTTGTATTCTGTTCTAGGTAAATCACTCTTTTGTAGATGAGGTCGTCACTCTGATTCCCCGTTAACATGATTATAATCGTTTTTGACCTGCACCAGAACTGAAAGACTAGAGAGGCCCTAATTATTTTCGACTTAACAATTTTGTAGAAAAACGTGCATGGGTTAAGTTCGTTTGAACCTTGTGACCTAAGAAAGAATTACTTTATTTATGTGACAAGCTATTACGGTCAGTGGGAAACGTGTGGTGGAAACCTTTTGGTTGGGTTTAATACGTGCTTCTTGCATGATAAATTACACTCGCTGTACACTGATAACCAGATAACCGATGAGAGAAAGATTAATTTGCAACGGAATTGCAATGACGTCTGGAGCAAAAAACATTGATTTGATAACGTTGGTCCTATGTCGGTCTCGTAACCGGTTCGGCCGTGTTATGGGCTCGACAATCCTTCAATAAGAATAAATAAATAAATTGGTTTATTGCTACCTTTTGCAGTGAGAACTGAATTACAGGTAGGGTCAGAAATAACGGGAATGTAAGATAATAAATAATACAAAATAAGTATGTAAGGCGCTTAGGAATCTAAATAGGTGGCATATTTGCACGTTACAAACTGTGCAAAACGGTCGGTGTTGGTTGAGCGAGACCAGTTTTTTTTTTTGAGCAAGCAAGACTAAGCCCCCAGCCAAATCCTAGTTGTCTTCACTAAAACGGCTGGACTCAAGACCTGGTTGAGGTCATTGTTATCTAAGGTCTTCCTAAGTGCTCCTGAATACGTACAATATTCTTTCAACAAGCCTACGCTCTACCCTTGCTCGGCCTCCGCTTTCGCACGAAAGGACATCGAGAAAAATTGACCCTCGAAACCACACTAGATATCAGAGTTTTCTGTTACTGTTCCGTCAGTGTTCTGACATTTTTTTCCTTGCGGTAAACATTGCCTGAAAAGTCTACCCTTTAATATATTTCAACTAGTGAAACCCATATCCTTTCATATACCTGAAGACTTAAAAAGGAACTCCTTTGGGTTCGGTTAAGGCCTCCCCATAAAGGCTGTCACAGGGAGCTTCCCCGGATTTCCCTGATGTCCGATGTTAATCGAGTCCGTTGTGTACGTACAATGTCAAACCCCACGCTTCATATCGCTTGACTACACGAACAAGGGAAACGAAGCCTCGCTGCAAAACCAGGCCCCCGGGGGGGGTACTTTACGAATTTATGGCAGTACCCCCCCGGAACCAGGCCCAGTACTCCCAGCAGATGTTCGTATGTAAATATAGTTCTAAGACTACAAAAATCCACTCTTTTTTTATGAAAACAACAGCCATTGGGCTGAAAACCTCTTAGCTAATCCTATGATAGCTTTACAATGAGAACACAAAAGTATGATGAACAACATCAGGCCATCTCTGGTGTCGCGACACCATAAACTCTACGTGTTCGGGGAGTAAGGTTGCAAGGTCTGTTTATGTTTGCTTTGTCATTTCCGGGCTTCGACCTTGAGTGCACCTTTCCTTGTCTAAGCAGGGTTCATGCACGTGTTATGTCTTTTTGTCAGTCTTCTGTTGCAAGGCTCCACGGTTAATCGACACCCGTCCACCGCGTCGGGACCCTTCTCCTGTTCGTCGTCGTTGCTGCGCTAAAGTTAACATAAGTTCAGAGTCATTGAGAAACAAAATTTCCCACTTTTCAAGCAGAATCTATTACGTGTCCACGTTACATTGAGGGAAATAAATTAGGGACGGGGGGTTGGTATAACCCTTTGGGTCACCGACGAGAGCCGCGTTGTAACTGCGAGTCCTCAATTTTGAATAGAAACACTATAACGTACACGCAGAATAAATAACTGAGGAAATAATTCAAATATGATAATACTTACACATTCGCAATAAGTTATCGACCTTTCTTACAGTACTATAACTTATTGAACTAAAACAGGCCAAATTTTGGGGACAAAGGGATTTCATGGGGACCTCTCATTTGAAATTGCGCACTCAAACGTCAGGATTCGAGATTGTGGAATCTATTTTGAGCAAACGGTATAACAATTTTGCGGATGTCCGCATTAAGGTGTAGCTAATAAGGTGTAGGTCTTAAGATGCTAACACGGATGTTTGAGTAAGGGTGTAGGCCTTTTGTAAGGATGGGTGTAAAGGTATATTTCCGAGCAGTTAAGTATGAATGAGCGAAATATCGTCCCTACTTAAGATCATTTGAATCGGCCTCTTGGATTGCTGTGTTACGAAGCTGGTCAACCACAGTTCACTTAGGTGCCACGAGGATCATCCTTTTCCGATTAAACCCGGCTCAACAAGCTGAAATGGAAGTAAGTATGCTCATTTTCTATTAAAAGTTTCCTGCTTAAATTAACTGCCTTACTGAATAGCTTTTAATTTTTGCAACATGGTAACTTTCTTTCTGTTTTTCGAAGGGGAGTCTTACAAACCATATTTCCATCGTCCCAGCTGACGCAGACTTTCCAACATTATTTGACCGTTGTGGGGATGGCAGGTGTCCTGCGCCGTGTTATGGTCGCCTCTATCATTGCAGCCTTTGTCCGAGGGAGGAGAGAAAACCGTTGCCGAAAGAGTGTAAACTTAAGGAACACTTTCGGACTAGACACTGGGACCAAAAAATTACTAATGACGGTGAGTAAATTAAACTTAACCCTCTATTAATAACAATGCAAAAATATACCTCATAGGTGATGAGGTTTTACTTGGATAAAATCGTTTCCATTGCCTTACACAGAGCCTTGTGTTACGCAAGGAGCAGTGCCGGATATTGAAATCAATAATCTAAATGATTCAGGTTAAAACGCTGAAAGAAGCAATCTGAAATTAATACGCAACTGTATTCAGACATACTATATATTAATTCAGAGTGAAAAAGTTGTTGTCAGTTGGTAGTGGGAACTACTTATATTCGATTTCGATCATCAGGAAAGATAATTTTAAAAAGTATGAGAATGACTTCGATTTCTTGAAACAATGTGAGATGACAGCGACAAGATTGATGTCATTTATGATAGCCTTCAGAACAGAAATGATGTTGTTTTGTTTAGTTGTTCTAATCTTTTGAATGATTTACATTACATGTTCCTTAAGAAAGGAATAAGGCTGAGGCACCCAACGACGGTTTCCTCCTAAATAAATTGAAAACACTTTTTATGCTATCCGGAGTCCTTTTGGATCTATATGAATACATTTTAAGCTGCGCTATAAAATGTATACGACACATGTGGGACTTAAGAGCGGTTTTCTGTAAGGACCGACTAAGGGTATGCAAGATAGAAAAATCCGATTTTCCCAAACTTTGCCAGAAAGAAGGCCTTGATGAACTGTTTCTAAAAATATAACTTTCGGGTCGTTTGGGGTTTTACTTATTTTTTAGTGAATTTTTTAAATTTTGACCGTTAACGCCGGCTTTAATCACGCCGAAATATGCACTTTTGCAGAAGCTCCCATTAATACCTTGAAACCTTTCATAAAAAGATTAACCAAGCAAATCAAACTATCGTCTTTTCTCAGATTATCGGTGTCGTCAAATGCAAAGAAAATGTAAACGTGAAAATTTGACAGATTTTCTAATTTTACACCTTTCAATGGTGATTACAACAACAGTATTTTGGCTAAATTCAAGGCCTAAAAAAGCACTCTGGTACATCGCTTTGACCAACAAAACTATACTAGGAGGAAACATTATCATTTCAACTAAACATCGATGAAAAAAAAAATTGGGGTAAATGAAACGGCGAGTTCTGAGAGCGTTTTGAAAATGGGTTACCTGGGCCATTTTTGAGCGACCTTTTGAACTTGGAACGGTTCCAAATCAGTGAAAATAGGAACTCAGAGCTCTTCAACTCCGATTTTCCTTTGCATGATGAAGCCTGTTTCCTCATTTCTAGCATATTACCAGTTAAGGATACTAGTCTTTTCAATTTGTGGTACTGTATTCCCCAAAAAAGAGAATTTGGAAAGTCAAAATATTAGTTTGCTCAGACGTTTGCGGTTTGTTTACCGGTGAATTAGAAATTGATTGTCTTTGTACTTACAACACAAATTGGTGATCAGCTACAAGGTTAGTCAATTCACCAATTGCTTATAAAATACTTCCCACCTTACAGATCTTTTCCTGGATCGAAACCACAGCACTCATTAGAAAAGTACGAAGAGATCATCGCACTCGCGCGCTAACACAATTTGCATAAAAACAATTGACCATGAAACGCTACAGTACACCCAGTCAAGTGTATTCCGGAACCGCAAGTCTCATTATATTTTTAGCAACATTGGGTGTTTTGTACTATACTGACAAAAGGCATGGGATATTTCTATAATAGATACTTAAGTGTTAGGATAATTCCTAAATAATCGTACTTACCCTGAATAGTGCTGGGTAAAGTCTCTGGGACTCAAGGTAAAAACGACGCGCAGGAATAACGGACCCCGGGGGTACTCCCTTATATGTGCCGCTGGACCGGGTATGGTTTTTGAACTCTCTGTTCTAAACAGGGTATATCATAAACAGAGTATGTATTTTGCAATTTTTTTCTCCTAAACAGGGTCAGGGTTTCAAATCCTCAGCGGCTCACATATACCCTAGTATTGGTCGAGTAACCCCCGGATTACGTACCCACAAAGACAAATTAAACAAAACTTGTATGGATCGATTCCTTTCTTTCGTTGTCAGCAAAATCCTGTAAGAATTAAGGGAAAATCTAGCATCGGGTAGATGAGCGCAGATTTTGGAAGCGCTCGTTAAATTAACAATGTTTCTCTCACATCTACTCTTAGTCTTATACGATCATAACGCTTCCCGTTAATTCTACGTATAATAATTAAACATCGTCAGTTTAAGTGATTATAATACGAGTCAAGTTATCGCTTTGCTTAGAAGTAGTAATTGTAATAATACAATTATTTTCGAACAAAACAATAGATTTTAAAATCCGACGACACGGTCCGCGGAGCGATGGGGAGACGGGGGATTGCGCAAAATTAGGAATGCGCAAAAGTATGAGATCACCAGTAGGTAAAAGTTTAGAAGGAGGTCAGCGTGTAAATAAAAAAAACTGGAACTGAAGCTTTTTTATACGTGATGAATCTGACGAGCTAAAATAAACTAGGTGGGACAATTTTTTTCCAACCATCTCGCAAAACGAGATGCGGCCCCTCCTGACAACTGTTATCCAAACTGTTAACACTAATTTGACTCTTGGGCGTTACAGCCGCACCCTTTTACAAGATCCCCTAACGCGGCAAGGTACTCTGCCTTGCGCCTTGGGTTAAATTCTTCCGTGCAGATATCAAAATACTCGCATATGTTCTTCAGCATTGCAATGCTGAGTGTTTTCATGTTACCTTTCTTGGTCAATTCGCAAAGGTTTAGGTTGTCATAAGCGATGGGATGTTCTAGCTGTACTTCCTCTAACACAGCCTGGCGGGTGTCGCAAAACTCTTGTTCATCCTGAGAAGCTTGTAAATCTGAGTCGCTAACCTCTACAGCGTGACGCAACTTGCACGATAATCTTGAAAAGAAAGACTGTATCTGCTGCGAGGTAAGAAACTCATCACTCGAGAACAGCCTCGAACCATCTGCTTTTTTTGCAAAACGCATATCTCTCGCCACTTTCTCAGGGTTTTGTTTGTGGCCTGTTTGCTGTCCAAGCTCAAATTTTTCCTGCAGGTACTTTCTTTGTGATTCGTTAAACCGTGACGACTTCTTTGCAGTTTTCAACGCCCAACCCTCAGGTAAACTGACACCGTGCTTCTTCTCCGTTTCCCTTCCTTCAAATACTTTTGCAATGCCAATATCGTCCTGAAGGATAGCGTGGTACGTTAATTTAGCCCTGTCCAGCAAAGTCTCTTTCTCCGGAATCAACTCGCATTTGCCAAACGACATATGCCTTTCGAGACTCGAGTATCTCTCGTATACCTTGATGCAACCTTCATTTGGGCAGGAGAACAATACAGAAGCGTCTTTCGTTTCTTCTACTGTCGTCGTTTCGTTGGGTCTTGGCTTCTTTGAGGCTTCCTTGGATCACCAAGGGAAAATCGGCAAGTAAATTTGCAGCTTTGTAAGACATCAGCAACTAAAAAAGCGAACATTGAAATGGAAGTCTTTTTTAATTTCAGATGAAAAGTTTTTCGCGTCTTTTAAAGGTTTGTTAATTTATCATGTACACAACTGACTGAGTTATCTATAGTAGCCATTAGTATAGACTCTCTTATACTCTGTTAATATTGCCCGTTATCCGTAATTATTAGCTGACTAAGTCAGTGAGTATTTGCAACACTCCAATACAGTACATTTATATATCACTATGCCCGTATTTTTTTTACCTTGAACTTTCGTTTGGCTGATCTCCCTTCCATTTCCGACGTTGAAAGCTCTCCAAACTGTCAACTTGTCTTTGCAGCACTCAAAGTTGTTTAACGTGCTGATACCATCAAGTTTGACTTGAGGCAGTTCACAGGCAGAAACGGCAGCATTAACAATAGTAACGCGAACCCCGGTGACACCTCCATTAGACAGGATAGCTGTTTGAAGCTGTTCAGCATTTTGCACGTCGTGGCCCTCATTTACATACCTGCGGACATGGGCCTTGATAGTGGCGGCTTTTCGGTCACAAGCACCCTTGCCTCCTTTAGGGTCACTGAAATCTACTCGGCAAACGTCTATCCCAGTGTTTGCCTTCATTAGGGTGCATGATGCTATTACAGCAGAACTGTGATAACATCCCGCGTTATCTTGCCGTAGAAATGCTCTGTTGATTCTAGGATTCTCCTCTTTCAGCGACCTTAAGGTGTGCTCAATAATTCGCACTACAACTGAGCTGTCTTGTGATGTATTCTCAACTATGTGGACGAAGGACTGACTTTCTAAAAGCCCTCTCATTTTTCTTGCGATGACACTTATGTGCCACGATATTCCTCGTTTCCCGTACCAATCTGATTGGTTTTCTCTATATTTGAGCGGTAAAAACTTCATAGCCCAATCTTGTGTTATGAGTACAGAGGTCTCATTTAAAGCGCTCAAGCACGCCGTCCTTGCTGTATCTTGCCTGACACACCTGAGTTGACGTGCTTTCCAGGAGTGGATTGCCTGGACTGCATGACTATGCGTGTACAAGACGTCTTCTAGTTCTTCAGGTACAAACGTTGACTCAGTCAAGAATGTTTTAATTGAAAAAAGAACATTACTGAGACTTTCACACTGTGAACACTGAATGTCATGATTATGAGAGCATTGGGATCTTAGTTCATCGTCCTTACTATCGCTGAGAGCGTATCCGCTGCAATGGTCTGCAACCGGGGAGGACTCGGATACATGAACCTTCAAAAAAGACAAAGTAGTAAATTTAGTGACCGTTTGAAGTTTCTGAGCTTTCATCTATTGTACGCGCAATATTTTTGCCAAGCTTGGTTAAAGCAATTAGAAAATATGAACCTTTGGCAGAATAAAGTACACACCTAACAAGGCGAAGACGGACGCCAGTATAGAGAACGGTGTTCTCTTGCCCAACAATAGTATAATTAGTTTGGAAAAGAACCCACCTGATTTAATTAAGCCCTCACGACAAAGTTAACAGATTTTGCCATTTTGCCAGTCTCGTGGCAGTTCGTTATATATTCCGGTTTACTTTCAGTTAACCATGTTTTAAACCGTATCTGATACCTTATAATCAGCCTTCAGATACTGCTTGCCTTCCCTCAGAGACACTTCCCATTTTTTGGCAGTCTCTCTGTCCAGACTTCTCTCTTTAAGTTGGTCCACTACTCCACACAAAGCTTCAAACCCTTTCGCGCCATCCGAAGCAATGTAGTCGAGCCCTTGCAAGGACTTCCTTACGGTCGCCCCGCAGCCAGACAGGACTCTTAACATTGTTGTTGGGCTGAATGGAGTGAAATTCGTCTCCTCGCAATAAGCCTGGTACTGCTTTACTAGCCTGTTAGGGATCATCGCCCTAATGACATTTGGGGTTTCTAATATCTTTCCAGAAGATAGGCGGAGATATCGCTGCCCAAAAGGAAGATCCTGGATCACGTGCGGGTTAGTTATGTAAGTCAAAAAGTGATCCAACTGTTTATCTTCTACTCTCATCCTAGGACTTTTTGCTCGGGCTGGCAAGGCACCCCGTCCATATTGAAGAGAGTGCTGTCCCGCCATTTTGAACCGGTATTCGGTGATTCCTGGAATGTAGTTTAGGATACGCTTAAACGTTATCAGGTCTGCCATGATTGATAATATCTGACGCCTTGTTTCCCAGGTAGATGCGTTTTGGTAAGACTCCGCCAGTGCCTTTAGATATTTTCGGTCTTCTTGTCGTTCACCGATGCCAAGTACCTTCTCGACTGAGCCAGATTTTTTCACGGCCTCCCAGAGGTAGCCTGCGTCTCCTGGAGCAATAACGTTAAGGCCAGAAACAATAACTGACTTCGCCTTTGACACATGGCTTGCTCTAGTACGTTCGCTGGCTGCCTCCCATCGCTTTTTGTATGAGCCGACTGTGTGAGCATTACATGAACGTAAGAAATCGTTCAACAGAGAACGTCTTGTTGCTTGACTACTAATTTGTGGATCATCGCCGTTAGAACTCTCGCTGCTGCTGCTCGCTTGAGAGTCCGTTTGATACAGCTAGTGTCGATCTCGGAGTAGTGTCCTGATTCGTCAAGCTGTGGATGAGAGTATTCGTCTCTTATGGTCAGGTGGTGCATTGACTGGCTAACGTTGTCTTCAACTTCTTTACTCTCCACATCTTCTCTCTGTACGCGTTAGAAAGCAAAATGAACTAGTTAGCGCTGTAGAGCGAATGACTTTTTTAACCGCGTACATATCACCACTGCAATGATATATAAGTGTTCTCGCATCAATACATGATATAAAGGAGTAGTATGCAAGGAGGCTGGGGTCATCAAAAGTGAAGGGGAGGAAAACTCGCCTTTTGCTGAACCTCACTAAACTATTAAAAGCCACTCGGACAAGGTTCTAATCTGTTATGTTCATGCCATAGCTATACCATATAGCTCTATCTACCTGTGCGATATTTTGTGATATCCGCTCTTCCGGTTTGTCTACGTTAGATCCTAAATCTTCTGCGGTCGATTCTGAGCTGGGAAATACTAATAACTGCGATGCTTCTTCCAACTTTCTCCTGCATTGCTTGCAGATTTCTGAAAAAAATAGTGGATTGCAGAACATTACTCAGAAAATCTGTGCCAGATTCTTATAGCTTCTGTTTTTGCTCATGATGCTCTTCGTTTTTGAAATATTGCAGCTATGTGTTGAAACTGTTCGGTAACACGTTTCTTGATTTAAAGATTTTAGGGGGCGGGGGTATATCCGATTATGAATTTAAAATACAAAAAGTGGCAGTGGAGGAAATTGAAACTGCCATTCTTTTACGCTCTAAACCCGGCAATGTTGTAAAATATCACTACAGGTTTAACACTCACGGGAGCCTACAGGAAGCAACACTTGGGTTTGCTGGTAGAGTAGCTTGGAATGTAGAGACGATATTCCTCTCTCCCCTGACACTAAAGTTCCATGCGATGACCATTCACTGGGAGCAGTGCATATCCTCTTATTTGAACGCCATCTAATGCCAAATTTGTCTCGATGTCTTGGGCATATTGTTAGTTCAAGGTGACTTTCGTTTAAGTCAAAAATCCCTTCAAAGATAAAAAAGGTTGTAAGGTGCCTTTTACTTAACAATTTTTAGCTTATATATCACAGCGTCGTTCACATTTTATTCGCTTCCTCCACGTTTATCGTTAATTTATGCACCAAAAGATAAAATCAAAAGCTTTATTTTTAATTTTTCTTTGGACGTCCAGTCATCCCAAAAGCAGTTTTTGTTCCTCACTTCTGTAAAGTTCCTGTGAAACAAACAAGGCTGTAATGCTCGCGATAAATATGAGATGGTTTATAAATGTAGGCAATATTAATAATTTTTTTAAAATAAACTTCTCAACGCACTGAAGTTTTAATGATCAGGAAAAAGTTTAAATTTTGCGTGTTTACTGAGAAACATGGAGGCTTTTACTTTTGCGTTTTGGCTCAGCTCAGATGTTCTGATATTGATCTTAATTTGATTAAGTCGGCTACTGCACGGGTGAATTATCACTCATATCTTTGACAGTAAAATTCATTCTTGAATAACACGCTATGTGTTTTAGGAATATGTCTAAAAATATTTTAGCGTTGTAAGTTGCAATCATGGCCCTTAATTAACGGGGTAAAAATTGTATGTGAAATGCAGTAAAATGAGAAGTACACGACATTAAACAATTAAAGCAGGTGCTGAGCGTCACCCTTCATTAAGCCTTCCTTTCAAGTCATTTTCCGCGTTACCCTTGTGACTAAACCTTGAACATCGTCCAGTTTTATTTAGTGTGTAAATTATGGACAATAATTAAAATCTACAGGCTGCAGACGTAGGAAAACTAGTGATGCTTCGATAAATTTGCGGACACCTTTCAAAATATAAAAACAGTCTGAATCAGATCACGAAGCAGCTAAATTACATTTAGTTTTAGTCTCACACCGATTCTTCTTGATGTAAAAAGATTGGGAGGCGTTTATTTTCCTTTCTTTAAATTATGCGTCTATTCTTTCTCGTTTTTTTTTAAAGATGACCTGTTTAATACAGACATCGACATTACGTACCTGCACGTGCCAACAACAGCTTTGGTTCAGAGTCTAAACTAGCGTCTCGAATGTTGCAAGAACGTAGATGCCCTTGTATCAGTTTTGTACACTTGGCGAGGATCACGCTCTTCACATTTTCTGGATTGTCCACACTAGAACCACATGTTCCACCTGCAATCTGCCCATACTCACACGAAGCCATTTGCAAGTACACAATGATTGAATGAAGTCAATGAATAAACTGCACTGTACAAATTAACAGGTGCAATTAAAGACAAAGAAGTAAGCCAGTGCTGCCTCTTCGGAACGCGGGCTCTTCAATTTACGGAGACCAACTCGATAATCCAGGAAAAAAGATTTTTTTATCAGTCCAAAACAAAAAAAAATTGAACTAACAAAGATGTACCGACCTCTCCGCGACCATATCCAATCCTGGGTGTCCTGTGGCATTCAATACTTGGTCATGTTCCACGTTCAGGTGATATATGCGCTCGGCGATTTTTGTCAGGAACTTCCATGAATGCGGTTCTTTCTATCCAAGAAAGCATCGCTGAGATAATACATATTAGTCAAGTACCTCGCACATTGATTTACCTCGCATTTGTTGCCGCATTTGTGTTGTATCAATAGACTGGTACTACAGAGTCGGCGGTAGACAAAACTGACATGTCTGAGCAAACTGTCTCTAATTTCCAATTTTACTATTCCAAATTAATTGCATGGCTCAAAATTTAAAAGGCAAGTATTTCTAAGTAAAAACAAACTGGTAGAGCCAAAAAAACGTCATCACGCAAACAAAAGTCAGTTTATTTCCATGAATATGAAAGGTCAAAGGTCACTCATAATTGATAAAATGACCTGTTTTGAAATCGCTCTCAGAACTCGCCGTTTCATTTACCCCAATTTTTTTTTTCATGGATGTTTAGTTGAAATGATAATGTTTCCTCCTAGTATAGTTTTGTTGGTCAAAGCGATGTACCAGAGTGCTTTTTTAGGCCTTGAATTTAGCCAAAATACTGTTGTTGTCATCACCATTGAAAGGTGTAAAATTAGAAAATCTGTCAAATTTTCACGTTTACATTTTATTTGCATTTGACGACACCGATAATCTGAGGAAAGAAGATAGTTTGATTTGCTTGGTTAATCTTTTTAAGAAAGGTTTCAAGGTATTAATGGGAGCTTCTGCAAAAGTGCATATTTCGGCGTGATTAAAGCCGGCGTTAACGGCCAAAATTTAAAAAATTCACTAAAAAATAAGTAAAACCCCAAACGACCCGAAAGTTATATTTTTAGAAACAGTTCACCAAGGCCTTCTTTCTGGCAAAGTTTGGGAAAATCGGATTTTTCTATCTTGCATACCCTTAGTCGGTCCTTACAGAAAACCGCTCTTAATTCTTTTCGAAATTACTGGACTGGATGCAGTATTATTCTGCCTTAAATTCCAGATGATTTACCATAGTAAGAATTGTTATGAATTTCCAATTCATCTAACTATCTATGGACTTATATTTTCGGAATTTTTCGCAATTGTACCAAACCTTGAGCAGAAACTCAAGACGATAAGCACAAAAAGTCCTTAAATCAACTGCGGTCTCTATTTACGTCGTGAACCCTGGTTCTCTGAGTTTAAAAGAAAAACACAATAATGGAAAGAAACAACGCAACGTCTGTGAATTGACATTTTTTTTCGTTATTTTGGTCCTTGTAGATAAAGCGATGCTGAAGTGCGTACTGAAGTGCTCGACAACAGCGGGAAGGACTTTCGACAACCGAGGACACTGGCACTGCGCTTACTGTTTTCAAATTTGTGAGCGGAAAAATGCAATGACTGTACATCTCAACACTCACTCCAAGGTCAACGTGTCTGTCCCTCTGATCACTAAAGAGAGACCAAAAAATAAAACTGGACATTCCAGAGCAGCACCGCAAGTACCAAAATCATCGTCATCATCTACGGAAGCTAAAATTGAATGTCCACAGTGCTCGAAAGCTTATCCACACAACAAAGCCCTGCAAAGACACATTCGGGATCAGCATACTCGGAAAATGGACCGTCAAATTTCTTGTCTCTTATTTTGTATTTCCTTCTTTTATGCACAGGCAGTGGACGTAAAGAAAAAAGGGATCATGTATTTCGATCCAATGTTAAATTCAGATAAGAATCGATTGGAGTTTAGCGAGAAAATAAGGTAATGTATTTGTTTGATGCAAGCTCATTCTCTCTTGAGTAATGTCAGTGATACAGAAATAATAACTTCCAGCGAGTCCAATATTATTATTATTATTATTATTATTATTATTATTATTATTATTATTATTATTATTATTATTATTATTATTATTATTATAATTATATGACAAGAGTATGTATGTTTATTGAATCACGGTTAGGTTGTTTTTGGGTCGACGGCTAGATGACCAAACCATCCAGGACCGATCAATTTGGAAAGACAGAGTGCTTTATCAAGCGGTGCAAAAAGATGCAAAGAGCTGTGGGGTGTTCGTTCTCAAGGTTGGAAAATTATTTATCTATGAGTACTATACTTTTTGCACTACAATAACTGTGCAACAAAAATTTTGACGCGTTCAGTAACAATAATCATCATCATCATCTAACGGTTCTGTAACGTAACTATTTTTTTTTTCTGGCTGTAGATGGCCGAGTGCCTAGCAACAGGACAAAAACCCACGTTTTCTCAGGTAAAGACAATGACAAATTGGACATCTTAAGATGCAGAGATAAATGCTATACTTGTTAACTTCAAATTGTTTGTATCATTTCTATTTTTGATTGGGAGATTGTGACAAATTGCGGCTACATATAGCGCATGTTATTCTCCACACAAAGGAATGTATGTCGTCTATCAAGGAGTAAGTGAAGTAACCCCTGAGTTATTTTGGATCTGTGACATGTTCCATTTACGGATATTTGATTTTACAGACACCTTAACAAGGAAATTGGAACGGAGGAGAAAAGTGGAGAGGCTAAACCCGTTAGCACCTCTGAGTACAAGGCTAAGCTTCGACGACAATCTAAACTTAACGTACATGACGTTATAGATGGGACACTTCTGATCGCTAATTGAAATAATAATAAGATTTATTAAACACGTCGTTCTTAACACTTTGCAGAGAAAATACAGGTCAGGGGAGTGGGAACTGAATAAGAGAAAAAAACCAATACCAGAAAAGCAAGGAAACCCATCAAAAAAAGGCAAGAAAGCAGAACCATCCCAAGAGCAGGTAAATAAACGATAAAAACCTAAGATACAATAAAAATGCTTTTAAAAAAGTAAGGCTCAACTAAGGTTAGGTAAAGCATCAGTAAATTGCGCAACTGTCATAAGGTAACAAGATTTGTTGTTGTTCCTGGATACATGACATGTTGTCAAAGTAATTTCTTTCTAATTGCTTATAGAAACGAACTTCTAGTGCCAGGAACCCACAAATGGCGAAAATGGAACAGTCGAAAGAGCCCAAAAGTTTTAATGGTAGACTATAAACTAAGCCGGAGTCGGAGCCATTGTTATGAAATGGTATGACTACTTGACTAACAAAAAAGTAATCTGAGCAAAAGGAACTAAGGACTAACTAACAATCGTGCATTTACAACGGATCTAATTCTGCCGTATTCTTTGAAAGTAAGAAATGACAAATAACATTTAGGGAGAATATGTTTCGAGTAAGATTCCAGCATCGATAGTTCCAGCGATAGTTACATCAAGACTGACTGGACAACAAAGAGAACAGAATGTATCTAACTTGAGTAAAGCAAGTTGTAAAAGACATAAATACATAAATTGACGGCTTTTTGTTTATTCTGCAAACACAGACCTACCAACCGAGATTATACAACAAATATTCCAACTAGTGTGGGATATTGATGGGGATCCTTCAATCGCAAGGTTCAGCCTAGTTTGCAGGAGGTGGCGACAGCTGGCGCAGGATGAAGGATTTAGAAAAGTCGTTCATTTTAAATGGCTTAATACAGTCCATGATTGGACAACCGCCTATGAGATTATACGCTGCCTGGGATGCAACAGACTCTACAAAGATACCGCAGGGTTCTCGCAAATCGGAGGGAAACGAGGGTCTTTGAAATTTTATTCAGACTCAGACGATGCTGGACACCCCGGGTTCTGCACACCATTTTGTGCTAGTGTATCCGGAATTTATGATGATCCGTTGGCGGACATGGAGTAGTTAGGTTTAATTGTACTTACTAACAGGGAGCTTCAGCAACGACGACTGGGAGGGCAATGAGACCTGCCAAAAAAAGAAAAAAGAAACAAAGAAACAAAGAAAATAGGAGCTGCAGAAACAAAAACTTTTATGCACAGTCATGTATCACGCTTCTTTGTACGTGCATTTTTTGCCGCTACTGCACGACTATGACGTGTGCTAGGAAGTGCCTACTTTCATTCAAAGCTTTAAGAAAGTATGCTAACATTTCACTACTTGAACGGGGGAAAGTGGAAAAAGCGAGAAAAAGTTTGTAAAAGCCGCGACTTCACTTTTTGAGTGACGATTTTGTAGCAGCCGCTGCCTCCGTGTATTGTTGGTTAAGATTCCTAGGAGTACTCTAAATACAGTCCTTATATTTTCAGTCATTTGTAAGAAATGTTAATAAAGGGTTAACGTCGTCCGTTTCATGCTAGGTCCATGGAGCTGACAGTTGATGATCAATAAAAGTATGCAAAGATGGGGCGGAATGCAAGTATCATACTCACTTCACGTAAAGGGAAGCAAGATATTACAGATCAATATTTATTTAAGAAAAAATTAGAAAAAAGAACTTTATTAATATACGGGGATGAAAACTGAGTTTGATAGGGAAGGAAACAAATTATGCATTATGCGTTAGAAAGTTGGAATTACATTTTCCGTTGAAAGATTATTGCATTTTGCGTTAAAAATGTTATTACATTTTGGGGCGATTCTTAGTGCATCTTGCGTTAGTAATGCAATTTGCGGCGATTATTATATTTCGCGGCGTAATAGTGGTGTCATGTAACAAAGTCGTTGTAGTAGCAAACCATGGTGTTACAGCTTCTGGGGCCGTGACCAGAACTGATTTGACCTTTGCTCCAAGCAGGAAAATAAAAAGCTAAAATCGATACACAATGAACAGTTTGAAAAGGACACAAAAGAGTTGTAATGTTATGTGGTGATTAAAAGTGGAATAAACAATGCAAGTTTCAATTTGCTTGGGCCCTTTTTTTCCAAACTATCAATATTCCTGTCTTCATTTACAAAGTCTTTGAGCTAAATTACACGGGATCTTGTACGCAAGGAAAATATAATTTTGAACATACCAATAAGACATTTTCACGACTTTGTAGAAAATTTCCTGACCTTGACCTTTTTGTTTGCTTTACCTTGACACGTACTTACCCGACACTCTGTATATGTTACTACAAGCAATGAAAGTTAGATTGTTAATATTAAACATTTTGGTACAATATTTCCCAAATTATTAACAAAATAATAACACGTTTTAAAATTTCCCTGTTATTCTCGACATTATTATTGGCCGCTCACACGACAGACGAGCGCATGATTCGGATAAATGGCGTCAGACACATAATTTGTCTTGATGTGAAAACGGAACGGTTACTTTAATTAAATTTGGGACTAATAATCTGTCTGACCTTAACTGTCTGTTGTTATCCGTCAAGAAGGATAGTCCCGGCATAGTAAATCGAACCCAATCGAACTAAATTTCAATCGAACTCAATCGAACTCAATCGAACTCAATCGGTGGATTGAGTTCGATTGAGTTCGGCAATCGAACGAAATCGAACTCACCGAAAAGAAAAAAAATCAATCGAACCCAATCGAACGTTTGACTTTCGAACTCGTGATTTATGTAAAACAGACGTTGAAAATCCATTACCAGATCTTAGAAGCTCGAGTTACTTCAGCCCTGAGTGTAGCGCACGTGTTTCTCGTAAACGAAGAAATTCCGCAGAAATGGCTTCAGATGCGTTATGGATCGTAAGCTTCAAATGTATTGTCAAAGGCTACCAGGAATGCCGCTTTGACGTCAAGGATGGCGAAGTTTTCAGGGTTTGTTCTGTTCTGTTCTCTTAACTGCCGTGGACAGTTTATAAATGGGGTTTGTGTTATTGAATAAATAGTAAAAAAAGCGCAAGAAAAACTTGCTTTGACGGGCTTGCTTTGGGCTTGCTTTGTATAGGTTCACCAGAGCCAATTGAACGAAATCCATTTAATTGTGTTCGATTGAGTTCGGTTTCCGAACTCAATCGAACACAATCAGACGGATTGAGTTCGACTGAGTTCGATTTGTTCGATTGAATTCGATTTGTTCGGAAATCGAACTCACTGAAAGTGTGGTGTTCGATTTCGTTCGATTGCCGAACTCAATCGAACTAAATCCACGGATTGAGTTCGATTGAGTTCGATTGAGTTCGATTTTCGAACCTTCGATTTACTATGCCGGGGATAGTTAACCCGCCTCTTTGGTGAAAACGGCTAATACTTTTAAAGAAACAAAATCGAAATATAAATGAATTAACGGAAACCTAGCTTAATATACATGGGGCCTGATATGGTAGGTCGGGGCCTGATATGGTAGGTCGGGGCCTGGCTGGGGCCTGATATGGGGGGTGTAATATGGTATGGAACGTTCCAACCTTAGGAGCCTTCATCGCTTAGGAAATGACGCTCGCATGTTCAGCAAAACTTTGCGCGTGACTCACGACATTGCTAAAGCTGTACTGGGTACGTGAAATAAATCTTGAGTAACAACGACAGAACATGATGAACAAAACAACTTGAGTTTTTTAGCTAAAATAAAAACAGACCTAAAAACAACGAAACACAAACGATCAGCAGATTTCTTTATCATTTTCTGTTTTTTTTTATTATTATTATTATTTCAGAAATAACGGACTCGAAACTTGATAAGGAACAAAAGGTTTTAATGGCAAAATAGGTCAAAATAGACGGCAATGACTGATACAATTAAACAGATACAGTAATGATCGATTTATTTGAAAAAGTAGGACTTTTGTCAGGTTTTACCATGAAAATGTTGCTGATCTGTGGCCTAATTTAGCTGTTTCTTATGACTTCTATGGTAATAAGTGCCCGGATGAATGGTAAATAAAGTTGCGTGATTTTTGCTTGTTCGTGCTTTAATGTCTTCTGTAACAGCACAACAACTGAGGCATAATTCTCATAAGGGAAGAGCTCAAAATTATTTTCAGCAATAGAGCATTCTGTTTTGTTCCTTAAATTTTACATCCGTTGCAGAGCGATTGCTTTTGATTGGTTATTTTTCCTGACGAGAGTTGGTGTCAGTAAATCATAACACAGACTGCAATCCATCCATTTCGGTTGAGTGTCAGCCAAGGGAACAGAAAGCCTCTATCAGTTATCTTGTGTCAGCTAGGTCTGTTAAGAAGAAGGCGCAAGACAACGAAAAGGTGAGACAAATATAAGAAAATTAAACGAAATATCGTGAAGTCCTACGATAGCTTAGTCCTATGATCCCCTGCTGGGGCCTGTTCTCTTTGTTATGAATGACACCTAAAACAGGTCCGATCAGTACGAAAGATAAAATGAATCACAACCACGTTGACCCACGCCGCATGTTAAGACATTCAAAACATTTAATCTGTGATTGGTTCAAATCCTCCGGCTAATACTTCGTAACCAGCTAGTTTTGCCATTCAAATCTGGAAGACTTTTTCGATATGTAGGAAAAGGGACGGTAAGCAAGAAGCTCTGGACGAGCTCAGTTGTGTTTCAGGGTAGAGCTGGAGGATGATGGAGAAAATTTTACAAGTTTTGCGAAGAAGAAATAGCCGAACCTCTGCATAAAAAGATAGAAAGAACAACAAAAATACAACTCAAGGGATGATAAGTGCTATTTGAAGGGTATGTGCGAGACTAAATATCCCTTTTTAGCATGTTTTGTATTTTCCAAATCAGTGAATAGCAATTTTAGCGCGTTCTGATTGGCTCCTGTAACTCGCACTATCCTTGACTATTCATTGTTTTGCGACCCGAGCCAAGAAGGCGTCCCGTTTCGAGACATTTTCGGAAAGACGAAATTTGAGCGACAAATGAAGCATTCGTACAAACAAATACCAAGAAAGTGTCGACCTTTGGCTTGTCGGTGTTTACTGCTAGGTAGAAAATCATTCAGTTCATGCTGAATTTGAAACAAAATGGTAAAAATGCACTTGACAAAACCCCCGAAATATTTGTAAAGTGTAAACAAAGTTCCTACTAAGTGACGTTTTTAATTTACAAAAGATTACTTTTTTCATATTTATCCAACTGATTTTTGGTAAATACTAAGGCAACTATCCCCCTTAGGGTCGGTGAACAGCGCTAGAAATATATATCTCGACGCTTGGCATCTCGGTATATATTTCCACCACTTTTCACCTCCCCTTCGGGGGATAGTCGTATAATATAGGAACAGGCAAATCAAGACGGAAACTTAACATCGATCCAGGTACTAAGCATGTTTTAAAAGTGTGAATTATTTTGAATGATTGATAAAACAGCTATTGGGTTTAGCTTCCCTATGATCTGAAGACTAAATTAAGCCGATCATAGAAGGTGTTATTCACCTCGGCTTAATAACATGTACCCTGCTCGATCTGCATCATTCTTCATATCATAGCGTCCGGCCGTAACAAAAACAGAACTCATGGCATTACCTTTAAACCATCTTTTTCTTTCATGGTTTCCTGCAGAGTGAATATTAGATTCCACATTTTCTTGGATCCCACTGAACCAGGGCGGGAGGCTTTTTTAGGCCTCCTTCAATTAAAGTTGAAAAACTTCAAAACTGTTTGAGGGTATTCAGTGGATCGAAGGTACAATATTATATGATTTCCTCCAAAATAGGTCATGTCATCACACGTACGTTTCTCGCTGAAACCATCGTGAATAACTGAGTTATCGCCAATGGTAGCCCTTGACCTCAGTTCGCTTTAAAATAGTCACATGGAACGATACTTGCAAGCGGCCGTCATCAAAAGTTCACAGGTTACGAGGCGTACATGTTCACTGTAAAGTGAAGGTGCTTTCTTCCCAGCCCCATATATATGGTACCGCTGCTGTTTGCATCCTATAATTGTTGACGAAAATTTATTTCAAAGCTAGTGTTCCAGCTTCGATCAATGGCTGCGTGGCCAATAAACTTTACACAAGATACGATTTCCGTGACTGAATATCTACATAAACTGAATACAGAAGGTAACTAAGAATGACGGAAACCCGTATCTATAAAAGGTAGAACACTTAAATAGGCTACAACCGTGAAGTATTAAAAAATTGTTCTAATTCAACTGAACTATGTCAGTACAGATAACGCGTATTTCCTATTTTAACACAACAATTCCTCGCGAAGCCGAGGTTTCTAAATTTGTCGGACTGCGTTAACCGTAGATTCCACATTGCCGAGCGACTTTTCAGTAACAGATCACAGATGGCGTCAAAATGTGGTAAGAACAAAAAAAGTGACAAAATGCGCAACATCAAAGTAAGTTTTGCCGTTTTGTTTCCCGTTTTACCTTTAAAAGTATTGAGGGAACGTGCCCTACATCTACCCCCACGGTCACCTCCAGCTCCTTCGAGTCTGGCATAATAAAATGTGCAAAGAAGTTTCACTTCGACGTAGTTCGCTCGTGAGTGTTGCTTGACAATAGTTTTATCTTAAAAAGAGCCGCTAAGCGCTCCAAATAACTATAAATTATTTTTCAGGTATAGAAAATGATCAGCCAGCGTCGATTCACCTGTTTTCTCATCACATTGTTTGTGTTCGATGCATCATTCATTGACCAGGTTAATACTCAATGTGGTCATTTCAGTAAGCCTTATGGAGTCAATTGGGTCAACAACTGGGATGGAAGGGCTTATTTCAACTGTGGAATAGGTAAGCTCAGGTTCACCAATCAGGTAAGGTAAAAGCGGCAGCCTGAGGAAAAGGCGATAATCGAATTAGTCGGAAGGCTACTAGCTATGATTTAGAGGACAAACTTGATCTTATTATATCATTTTAAAAAATTGAGCCTAAAGCGCGAGAATTTTTAGATTTGCTCAAACACGTGCTACGAGAGTTTGGAACAGCTTCAACTGCTCCGGAGTAATTTCTCAATTTCATTTCTATAGTTCACAGATGGCAAAGAAAAGCAGCTACAACAAGTATAAAATATGGTCATGCATAGACATTGTGAAACTGAAAGACACACTTTTAGCCTCCTCGATGCCAATATCTAAAAAGACTTTCAGCAGTTAAAAATTGCTGGGGGAAAGTGCCGCCAATTCTGGTTGTAACGAGACATAATTATATCTTTCAGGGAATTGCAGTAAGAACTGTTTGTGACTTATTCTTTGCTTGTTTATTTTCATGTTCACTGTAATGATTGGGCTGCCAGAGAGGGCAACGCCCAATAGAAAAATGGAGGCTTCCGTCTCCGTGCAGCAAAGAGACAAAATGGCCGACGGACCTCCCAGAAGGCTTTGCGTGTCTCATTTCCCCCTTCAATGTGGCCGATTTTTGCGGGAAAAGAACGGGTCATTGCGAACAGATTTGGAAGTCGATTTTGAAAGAACACAAAACTATTGCGTGGAGTTATTAGCCCTTTATCTACGCCGAATAATTATCTCAATACAGTATTCGATAATGTTGTTAGCCTGTGCGGGAGCTGCAGAAACAATGCCCTTCCACGGTCCCCAAAGGAAAAGCTTTAACTTGTTGCAATTCTCTCCAACTTCTCTCCCTACGTGTGGAAAGTCTTTCCTTGCAAGAAAGGAATATATGCTATTTGTAAATCGACCCATTAAATAGAAACAAGTTCACTTGGAGAGCTAGATGGGCTTTAAATGCCATATCCGACCCACAATACACAACTTAATATGCTTTGCGAGATTTGAGAAACAAAAAGTTATTGTTAAAAATTTGAAACACCAAAATTGACCCTGTCACACTTACATAAGAGTAGAGAGTCAATAATTGTTGGAATTTCCGGTTAGATAAGGTTAGTCACAATAGTACTGTCATGCTATATTTTGGGGGGCAGAAGGATGGGGGAAGGGGGTGAGTTGTGTTAGAAAGGCTGTCTCTATCCCATTCCACGGGTTAGGAGTAGCTATACACTCAAGCCGGTAAAAAGTGTAACTATAATCTATACTTCCCTAAACAAAAAAACACTGCATCACGCAGTTGGCCGCCCAATAAACCCCCACTATATGGGGGTCTTGTTCTTTACATAAATAAGGGCCAAATATAATCTTCTTTAATAATCAGCCCGTACGAAATGCATGAGTAGTCAATATATCACTGCCTATGCTGAGTATTTGAGATTAAGCAGTGATTTAAAAAATCGTCTTTCTCGGACAAGAAGAAATCCTATTGGACGTAAGATTTTCTTTCACTGTCCAATCAGAAGCCTGATATGACTTGTGTCAATTGTAAAGAAAATCTTTTTAACAAGGCAACAATATA
Organism: Porites lobata; assembly: GCA_942486035.1. Taxonomy (NCBI): domain Eukaryota; kingdom Metazoa; phylum Cnidaria; class Anthozoa; order Scleractinia; family Poritidae; genus Porites; species Porites lobata. The sequence continues at coordinate 845,644 of CALNXK010000144.1, read as the reverse complement.
CGATCGTGCTAAAGAAAGTCACTCTATCTTTTTTGATACACTGTTGAACCACTGAAGTAACTAAGTAATAACAATGATACTCATCGTTATTAGGTTTCATTTTGCAACTCATGATCAAGCGTCCAGGCCTCTTGAATCTTTCGTGTCTATTAATTACACCTGTTGTATAATTTCAATAGGTAAATCAATCAGTCGTATTCAGAGCCTTCACAGGGACTGTATTGAGGATCGGATTTGGTCTTTCAGCTGCAGGTCGAACGCAGCAGCCCAAAGCTGCTCTTGGACACCAACTCTAAATACTTATGACAACGTCTTGGACTACAATTGTCCACATGATGGTTTTATTACAGGCATAATTAGTTGGCACCATAACTATTATGAGGATCGCAGGTAATATATTCTCTCCTTAAATTTAAAAAAAAAATGAAGGGATATAAAGAGGTAAAAAACGCAAAAGGACGAAAATTGTTATATATTGCTAAAATAACGAGAAATTAGAGGGGGTGTTTAAAACTTTTACGAAAATCGGAAAAGATAGTATTCGGGGTTGTTAAAAATTAGAATATGAAATGATTTATTAGTAGACAAATACAAGATGTCCAACACCATAGCAAGGTGGTTCTTGCCCTTTAGCAGACTAACTGGGTTATGTGTAAACCTTTCTGCTACCCTAATTTATTCTCAAATCAATCAATCTCTATTTTTTTCAGACAAGATAAAACGGGCACAAGTTGACCCGAATTTTCAAGAGAATTTAACATTTTCTCTTGCAGGTTTCAGTTCAGGTGTTGCCATAGCCACCGCTACAGACGCACGAACTGTCACTACACGCATTTTACAACAATGGACCACCCTTTTAATTATTACGTCCCTTATGGCTACTATTTAGCAGGAGCATACAGCGTTCACTCTGATTACTATGAGTAAGCAAAACAACTGTAACATGAAGACATAACTACTGTAGCAATACACTACTGTTATTATATGTACCTGATTTTCATCACGAAGCGGTGACTTGAAGTCAATGGCCCTGTTTTCTTTACCCTTCCCTTGTGAATTCGCCAGTAAGTAAAAAGAGTAGCAGACGCATATCCCGTTAGAGTTCACCTGACGTGTTTTCTTTTCATTTAGTGGTCTTTTATTTACTCTAAGTAGAAATACAGGGAATTTCCAATTAGATGCAAAAAAAAACAAAATAAAAAACGAACTAAAAGTGTATTTTTCGGCCATTCTTATGCCTTTCCCTCATTTTTCTGCCATTCTCTTTCAGGGACCGTAAATGGAAATTCTATATCTGTCAGAGAGTGTAAGCCTAAGACCACAGTGAATACAGAGTTCTTCGTATTAAGAAGAATTGTACACTTCCACTAGTAATTATCCAAAAGTATATCAAGCAAGTTGAGTTCAATTTACTTTAGTTTAAAAACCTATTATAAGATCCCTAGAATGAGTAGTCTCGAAATTTAGAGGTGTGATTTTGAAGACGTTTTTTACCTAAAGGAGCTATTTTACCAAGAAAGAGTCACTCGAAGTGCTCGGTGGCGCCGAAACCGGAAGTGAACTGATTTTGTAACCCCCCGGACATTGAATTAGTTTGAATAAAAACGTTTATATATACCGATGTGTGTAAAAATACCTTTTACCAGAGAGGTTAAACTTCACGTTTACGTCAAACTGCAAACCCGAATGTGTATGTACCACGTGACCAAGTTTCCCCTTCACTTGCCGTTTACTGTTCATTATTTCTACACATAAATTAGTAGTTTCACGCAATTTTTTATTCATAGGAATGTTTTGAACCGTTTTTAGCCGCTAATTTTCTATTTTGAAAATTCTCAACTTGAATCTGACATTTGCCGTTTACGTGAATCTTAAACTCTCTATTCACTAGCACCATCTTGAAGATGGCACCGAAAATTTTTTTGCTAGGTTCATGATTTAAGGGGGCCATTAAACGAGGGCTTTTCGTAAGCCTGCCCAGATTTTCTTTTTCATTATTTCTTGAGAAGCAAATGCTACGAAAGCTGAGGAGGGTCTTCCGACTTCCAACTTCCGACTTCTGATTTCCGACTTCCAACTTCCAACTTCCGTAGCAGTGAAAGGCGGTGAGAGGCCTACACGACTTTTACCTTATGCTAAAATGCTGCTTGTTCCAAAAACGTTTTTTTCCCTTCTGCTTGGTAGATTATGCTCTAGAAGGTTCTGGTTAAGCCGCATATTTCACATTGAGAGGTCATGGCACACATATCTATTTGCCATGGTTTTTGTTTCTGGTCGGCAGGATTTGCCCTCTGATGCAAGAGCGTATTCTTTAAAGCTTTTTATTAAGGCCAAATAAGGGCTCTACCTTTCTCCAAAGTGCCTTCTGGACCTGAATAACTATGTGACTGTTTTTAATCCGTGAATATGCAATGCTGTATCACGCTGGACCCAGCTCTTTAGTTTTCTTTGCAGGATGTTAAATTATTACGGATAGTGATTTACAGATCCAAAGTGATAAGAATGAAGCGCAGCTTAAAATGAAGCTGCATCAACTATGGAGAATGCATTGTGACTCAGTAGATTCCAGCTTAGTGCTTAGTGAAGAAAATGTGAGTCTTTTGACTGGAGCGCGTATTTCCTTCCTTGGTTATAGGTTTTTAATAAGCTTAACAGTGTTTGGACTGTTTTGTTAACACTGTTGCCACTTTGTGATCAGGGAAGACCATGGTTTCGGTTCCCCAAGCGAACCTCATCAGTTGCCTGATTGGCTTTGTGCTTAGTTGCTTTTATAAGAGCAACTTTAGTTGTTCTCTTTTGTGGCTAGAACGGTACAGCCGTTCTTTCTACTGAACCTTGACCTTAAGCATTAATACCCGCCTGGCGAATCGAGCGGCAATCGAGCCCGACAGAGCCCCAAGTCGGAAGTTTGAAGTGGGAAGTCGGAAGTTGGAAATCGGAAGTTGGAAGTCGGAAGTCAGAAGTGGGAAGTGGGAAGTGGGACGTCAGAAGTCTAACCATGCAGCATTGAGTCTCAACGGTTAGAAATCAGAAATCCGGAGTTCGAACTTTGTCAAGTCTGAAGTCTGAAGTTTGAAATATGAAGTCGGAAGTCGGAAGTCAGAAGTCGGAAGACCCTCCTCGGCTTTCGTAATACGCAAATTGAACAAAATTATGATTTCTACGCATTTAGAGGGTGCACTTTGCGCAATAATTTTTTTGTTCGCACTTGAAAACAAAAAACGACAATATACTTGAACTGCCGCGTCATTAATAACAACAGTTACTGTGCATGTGATTGGCAGGATTTGAAGACACTAAGTAAATGTGAACAGCGATATAGAGCTCTTCTCTGATAAAAGTACTGCCTGCCTTCTTAGACAAGGAAGCTGTTTTTTCTATTTCTATTTTCTCCTGTGAAAAAATTATGAAATCTGCAAACTAGAACTCAGGGTAAAACTAAAAATAGACTATATAATTGCTTACTTCTAAATAAACGCCTCTTGTCTAATAAACGTAACGGCCCCTTTACGATGTAAGTTTGTACTATTGTAGTTATACGCCCCTCTCTAATAAACATGATGCCCTCATGACTGTTATTCCAAAATTCTAGGTATAAAAAAAAAGGAGCAAGACCCTTCAAATACTTTTCATAAACTCTTTTGATGTTTTTGCCGAAAGCGTAGTTTTGAGAGATTTTTATAAAATGAAAATAAACGCCATTTATTGGTTTATAATTAAACAAAAAGGAATTAGTTGGTGGAGGATTTAGCAAAAAAAAAAAAAAAATAATAAAACTAGTTGTTTGATAAAGCCTGGACTGCATGGCTGCTCGACACTTGTACAAAAAGGGCAAAAATTAAGGTTCCTAAACTTCATTTTGTTTAGAACGGCATGTGTCAGGTACTGGGATGAGAAGACTGAAACAACTTAATGAAGAGAGACTAGTCTCTCGCATTTTATTCACAGCTTATCAATACCTCATGATCAAGCACAAATGACAAAGTTTATTTTTACTCTCGGCAACAAAAGAAATATATGGAATAGAATTAAAAATACACACAGTAACCCCAAGCAAATAAAAAGGAGAATCCAGCTGGGTGAAGTCATTGACACTAGTGCACCAAAGAAGCCATCCATTTTACCCTTAACCTTGACTTTCCCCGCTTCCCACGATACAGAAACAGAGTTCGAAAAACAGCGGAAGTTCCTCCTTGCAACCACTCATGATCAGGTAAGCGACCAGCTCTGGTTATGACCACCTCTTTGTAACCCCGTTCGGACCTGTGCCGATTTAAACTTTGTAAAGAAAAACTCTCGTAAGACCTCGTTAGCGACCGCGACCACTTTACTAACTTTAGGGATTACCCACGACTGGACTTTGTTTTTAGCCGTGGGCTTAAATGGCCTAAGGTCAGCAAAAAAACGTGAAGAATTTACATGAATAAAAGAAGGCTTTTAACTTATAAATAATTACAATACTAATGCAAAGAAAGAAAAAGACAGTCAGAGAACCTACAACTGAGATACAATACTTAACAACTAATTAACAATACTTAAACAACTAATTATGACTACTAAATTTACAAACACTCGATAATGTATTCCTATAGAGTGTTTTCACATGACGTCACGGCGGCCATATTGGTGTCCCAAAACAATGAAACGGCAGCCATGTTGGTGTCCCAAACCAATCCGCTGGGAGTTGAACTCTTTTCTTATGCAAACGCTTTCTTTTGTTTCAATAAATTTGCACAGATGCTGGCCACGTGAGTGAAAACACTCTATAAACTATACAATACAAATACACCTAGTATAGTCCCACAAGGTATACAAAATTGGTGACGACATGAGACTTGGTTAAACTATAAAATCCACAAATATTTAACAACTAATACTTAACAAGTAATTATGACTACTAAATTTACAAACACTGGATAATGTATTCCTATAATTAAACCAGCAAACAAACACACCTACTATAGTCCACAAGGTATACAAAATTGGTAACAAGAGAGTTGATTAAACTATATACTTAAGGGAAATAAGTTCTATAACCCTTCAACAATTTTTACATAGGCAAAATCAAGCACTCAAAAAATGTAGTCCTAACTTATTTTTAAAGTTACTTATTGTAAGGTTATTGCGCAGAGTTAACGGAATATCATTCCAAATAATGGTAGCTTGAAGCGATAGCAAATTGATACTTTTGACAGGTTTTATGCAGATTAAAACTTGAACGAGTCATATAACCGTGATATTCAGATTTAAAATATAGGATCGAGGAAACAGGAGTAGGTAAAACGGCTATTGAAATGTGAGAATACAAAACAGGCAACATGAAATTTATAGATAGAGTGGAGTGAAAGAATATTATGCTTAGAAAAAAGGGGCTTAGAGGGTGTGCGCGGAGGAAAAAAAAATAATTACAGGAATGGCTTTCTTTTGAAGTACGTAAAGTGGCTTAAGGTAAGAAGCATATGTAGATGCCCATTATAAACTACAATAATTGATGTAAGGTAAGAAAAGAGAATTATGTAAAGTTTTCAAAGTATCCAAAGGTAAGTTATGCCTTGAATTGCATAAAACTCCCATTACTTTAGAGACTTTATCACAGACATGAGAGACATGCAGTTTCCAAGATACATTTTCATGAATTGTAATTCCAAGAAATTTGTAAATAAACTCCCAGTTTGTGATACTCTTAAGTTTAACTTCACTCAGTCGACCGCACTTTTGCTTTTGATGAAATCTTTGGGAATTTTGAAAATGGTACCCTTTGATCTAACTTCGAATTACATTTGAGCGTTGCAGTGAATGCTCTGTATGCTGTATTTATAACCTATTATTCTCGGACACCAATGTTTGTATCAAACTATTTTATATGAGCATGCACTTGTTAAAAGTGTGGTATATAAGATACTACCTGGAATGATGAAAACCAGCTTAAACAGACATTTCATAATTTCTCCCAACTTCCTCGGTCTTAGCTTGTTTACTGTTAAGTTGTTTGCTTATGTCTCATCTTTTCTTGGTTTTTTCGTAAGTAGGAATTTGTGTAAAAATGGCTGTAGACAGAATTCTTGCGAATTTCTATTTATTTCCGAGAAAAAATAGTGTTGTGCTAGTAAAAAGAGTCTTAACCAGGCACTTTTTTACTGCATTTCACTCAACAAAAAAATTTCTAGGCTGAAATGACACCGGGTTCGGTAACTTCACGGAGTCAGATTACTGCACAAATGTCCTAAAATTTGTGTCATTTTAAATTTGCACTCTGTGAAACGCTTCTAGCGACCACTAACTTACTGCCCGTCGTCAGATTAACCCTTTTAATTAGCCTTTGAATGTTTTTTTATTGTTTTAAATTGCCAAGTAGTAGAATGAGTTGATTTTTTTTGCTTACCCGGTTTTCAAAAATCCAGGTAGTTATCAATTGTACATTTTAAAGTATAAGCTGTTATTCACTTTGAACAGCTCTCTCAATCTTTATTCCAATGAAAGTTAGTTTTAAAGAAGTTCTATATCATAAATAAACTTTAATAGTAAATGGACATTTAGAGGACAAGTTGTGTATTTTTATAAGCTGGAAAGGAGCATCATGTTGAATTAATTTAAAAGCGAAAAGGTATGAAGCAAATTTTCTCCACAAAATCCTACTAAGGGTTGCACTTAAAATAATAATAATAATACTAATAAAATTTTCGTAGAGGCAGGAAAAAATTCTGGCGAGCCAAGCCTCACCCACCCGTTTCTCGCATCCACCACCATCACTTTTCTTATGGTCCGTCCCTGATTGGCTCAAACTAGCCTTTATTTAAAGTCTTGTCCTGCCTAGATTAGCATTATAGCTATTTGCGGGACATGATGTATTGTAAACTTTATATTTCTTTACATAAATACTTTGTTGTTGTTCCTTTATTTCTTTAAATGTCACTGTACTTTAACATCCAATTAATTTTATTGATAACAATGCTAACTATATTAAAATCAGTAAAATCCTATTTACAAACTCTTAAAAAAACTGTTCCTTCAAACACTTAGTTTTGATGAGAAAAAATTAATTTAATCTAAAAAAATATTCGAATTAAAAACATTTCATTTCGATGAAAAAACGAAGAAGAAACTTAGGGAATTGTCAGAAATTAGCAGGGGGGAGGGGGTGGAAACAGAGGGAGGGTCATAACTTTTTGAGACTGCAGAAAAGGGAGGGGTCATAAAAAATGGGCCGTTAAAAAGGGGAGGGTCATGCAAATATGTGTCCGTGATCATGTAGAGGTTCACACACAGAAGAAAAGGGAAGTTCTTTATTTTGTAAAAAAAACCTGGGAGAAATAGGAGAGTCGAGAGATCAGCTGTCAGAATCAGAGTCAGACTCTTAATGCTGTCATCTAAAATGTATGTATATGGTATTACAAAGAACAGATTAGAAATATATTTCGAGCTTTCATAATACTGACTCACCCTAGTGTATTGCAAGAACTAGATTTTATTATTTATTCAAGAGGGGGAGGGTCATGATATTTTAGGCCAAGATCGAGGGGAGGGTTAGCAAATTTCACTCCCATTGCAGGGATGTGTCACCTCATTTCCAAACTCAGATTTAAAATTCCCCCCCCCCTCCCCCTGCTAATTTCTGACAAGCCCCTTACGCAGAGTATTTTCTGTCACTGTACTACCCATACTTTCATAGCTCATACATGAAGTAAATACCAAAGTGTCGTCCGTAATTCCAATATGGCGGACGAAACTTGTCTTGTCGTACGTGCAGCAATCTCCTCGAGATTTCTTCTTCTAGTTTTTCAAGTAAATATAGTTGTGGCCTGATGTCATTATTCCAGTTATTGTGTTGATATATGGTATTTGTTTTTTTCTTTTGCAGTTTGCTGCCAATGATTTTATTGATGATTACGACACTTCCAGTTTTACAGGTTTTATTGAAAAAACAAATCTTAAAACTACGGGGTATGACTGGATATTTCAGAGAGTTTTTGGAGGATTTGGAAAGTGGGATGCAGAGTATTTTCTGAAAATATCAGAAGAAGGTTACAAGTATGAACAGTATATGGCTTTCTTTCCGCTATATCCTTGGATATTACGAATTTCAGCACTGATATTTCACCCTATACTTCAATATTTTGTTTCTCAACAACGCAGTGCTATATTAGCTTGTGGATGGCTTTTAAACACAGCGTTTTTCTCACTGGCAGCAAAGTCGCTTTACCAGCTGTCTCGTACTATATTTGGGAGAAACGATGTGGCTTTGATGTCATCTCTTTTGTTTTGCTTTAACCCTGCAAGTGTGTTCATGTCAAGTCTGTACACAGAAAGTTTGTTTTGCTGTCTCCAGTTCACTGCTTTGCATTACCTGGAACAAGAGAAAGCTACAATAGCTTTACTGCTCTTTGGACTCGGTGGTGCAACACGTTCAAATGGGATCATATCATGTGGTTTTGTGGTGCATAGAATATTAAAACGCTTTGTCTCATATGAACTAATTTCTTTTAAAGCATCATCAAATAAGTGGACGTTGAAATTTCCAAATGTATCCTCATCATTTGTTGTTATTTTGAAAGTAATAATTTCAAGCAGTATTGTGCTGATGCCATTTATCTTTTTCCAGTTTTATGGGTACAGTCTGTATTGTACACCAGTTGTTAAAGCCAGGGTGACTCATCACAAGTCATGGTGTGGCAGGTGGCCTCCATTTCCTTACTCATACATTCAGAAAGTGTACTGGAATGTAGGATTTTTACGTTACTTTGAACTAAAGCAAATACCAAATTTTTTTCTTGCTACACCAATGATTATTTTAAGTTCATGTGCTGTGTTGACATACTGCTGTAGTCACAAGAATCTTGAAGTTGTTACAACACTTGGTCTGTTACAAAGAAAATGCGAACTTAATGAAAGCATGACAAGGTGGGTAGTATATAGTACTTAATAAAATTATATGTACTTTATTCCTTATACATTTTCTGTGAAAGTGTCTCTTATAATGGTATTATTTTTATAGAAGCTACATGTACAGTAAGGCCTTAGAAAATAGTTTATATTTATCATCATCATCCTTAGGGTAGTATAAAATGAACTGAAATTGAATTAAATTAAATTAAATTCAGAGTGAAATTTTTTTACTTAGGTTGATTTTCAGTTTCCTTTGTCTCCTATTCATGAATTGGGGCTAGGTGACAAACAAAATTGAGAATCAAATTCCAGGTGAAAAAATTCAATTTTTCTGAATTATTTTAAATTTGACCTGTAACATATATATCATTCTGTCTTGATCTTGCCCAATAAAGCTTGAAATGATAATGACGATGACAACGATGACGACGATAATAATATTAAGAGTAGAATAAGAATAAGAAGATGTCGTACATGTACATGTTAACACTAAGGGTGCGTTTCTTATCACCCTTATTATGGAAGGCATGTCAGTTTGCAGTCCTAGTCCTCTAAGGTTGGCTTGGGGATGCTCAATACACAGCTGTATAATAGAGGACTACTAACGCCTCAAACAGAAAGTTCAAACTTGATTTTGCCAAGGTGACCATACACTGTAGGTACATTCAGGGTACATACATGTACAATAGCCTACTTATGAAAATGATCTCTGGCCATTTGGATACCTTAACTGTATTTTGCCAACATGAAACGTTCTCTATTTCAATAGGAGATCAATTCATCAGACAAGATATCAAAAAGAAGATGGTGAATTCTATAACAGTCCTTCAGTCTTTGTGTTTGTTGCTCATCTTGCATTTATGACACTGTTTGGGTTTACCTCAATGCATGTTCAGGTTAGTATGGTATTTCCCTTTGTTTAAGAAAAATGTGATTTATAAGATATTTATTACAGTGTGAAGAAAAAGTGCATCATCCTGCTTTTAAGTTACCGTAAAATTCCAAAAATAAGCCTGGGGCTTACATTTTTCCAATCGCCTTTTTGAGGAGCTTATTTTTGGAGGAGCTGATATTCGGAGAGGCTTATCTATGGAGGGAAATTTGGATTTCAAAATCGATTGTGCAGCTTTATAGTTGGAAAGAAATTTATGCTTTTTGCTTTGTTTTACTTTGTATTTGAGGGCAATTTCCAAGTACAAGCCCCCTCCCCCCGGGGGGGGGGGAGGTGGGGGGGCTTATACTTAGAGGGGCAATTTAACAGAGGGTTTTTTGCATTACAAGTTTCAGGGCTTGTATTTGGAGGGGCTTATTTTTGGAATTTTATGGTAGTTTTTATCATCTATTTTGTATTTCTCATGATGAACTTATTATTTTTTATGATTTACCATGGTATTGTTTTTGTCATTGACACAGGTCATCACAAGATTGATTTTCTCAGCTTCTCCTCTCATTTACTGGTACACTGCATATGTCATCATCAGTGATTCTACTGAACCACCATACAGACACTGCAGAAGCAAATGGAAGTCTCAGTTAATTCTTGTATATTTTCTCTTGTACTTCTTCATTGGCACTGCTTTGCACTGCAATTTTTACCCATGGACGTGATAGACTTGGATTGTACATGTAATCTATAGGTCATTGTCATGACCATTTTCATCTTGGAGCTCAATTCCATAATAATTGTAACATAAACTCCTATGAGGGTCAATAATAGGGTTCTTCAATCCTGTTATCCCAACCCAAATTTTCACTCATTAATCCCATAATCTTGATAGGCATTTTCGACATCCCGCAATCCTGTTCATGCTTTCAATCCTAAATTTACCCCCATTATTCTTTGAAATGCAACGTACTGAACAAACCTACTAAAAATCCAGGCTCTCACGTTAGGTTGCATTACAACACTTTTTCCCTTGGAGGTACTCCTGGGAATTCTTGTTGTGAGTGTGCCACCCCATTCTTCCAAATCCTGACCTTATGTCACACCAAAAAAGGTAATTTTCCACACCCATTCTTAAACCTGGCCTCTAAAATCCACACCCGTTTTCAGACCTGGCCTCTAAGAAATTATGTCTCCATTACTAAAACATACACTCCTGTAGTTCCCTTGAATACCTTGCCTGATGGGCAAAGTCTATACCTGTTTTTAGACTGAAACGGTGCAAAAACCATACCCTTTGGGTGGCACATACCTATATGCCTTATATTGGGGAGCACCCCCCGAAAATTCAGTAGGTCAAAGAAGATTACGATATAGGATAATTGGTACGCAGACAAAACCAGATTTTCAAGAACAAATGAAATTAATATTTTATCTGAAGAGTACTTTACATGTGACTTCTACCAGAGAATTTTGGTTTGTTAGACTGCAAGTTTTCTCTCTTTTTGTTCAGATTAAGTGAGGGAAATGCATGCATGCAAGCCTCAAGTGGTTGTTTTTGTCTCTTGGGCATTTTGCTCGATGGACTAATGAAAAAGAGAGACTGCTCATAGTCTATTGGCTTGTAGACTTTTTATCAAGTCCTTACAATGTGATTCTTGGAGTTCTCCTTTGCATGCTTGCTTTTTGCCTCCATATTATAGTTAGTTGAGATTCACTGCATTTGAGCACACTTTTATGCTAAAAAGGAAACTAACCCAAACACTGGCAAAGGCAGGGGTACATCACTTGTCATTATTACTTGTGCAATGCTTTGTTGTTTTGGGCATGGTTGAAATTGAAGAAGCCATATAAATATTTCAGTATGGATGGTAGAAATAAGGTTATATTTGAAGAAGCAGTTAAAAGTTCTTTGTTAAATAATTTAAATAAACACCATTTGTAGATTTTTTGTTTAGTTTGTACTTTGAATCATAACCCAGTGGGGGTACTTCTTGAAAATTTGGGCTGGATAAACAACAAGGGCATGTTTCCTGAAACCAATACCCTACTTCAGGCCAAGAATGTGATATTCCTGCACCACACTGCTCTCCAGACGTAGTTAATCGATAAACCAATAATCAATATTACTCGATAGTGGTCGATATCAATCATCCATGAATATCGATTTCTGATATCAATCGATAGAAATTGATAAAGAAAAAAGTTGTCACTTCGATTATTATTGATGATTTTCTGATAGAAATTGATGATGATTTTTTTATCGATTGTTATCGATTTTGTTAATCAATAGTAATTGATAAATTATTTTTTCTGTGACTTCGATTTCTATCTATATTAATCGGTGGATTAAATCGATTAATGTCGATGATATCGGTTGATTTCCGATAACGATTTTTATCGATTAACTACGTCTGGTGTTCTTTAATATTGGCCAATTCTAGCGTGACCCCGGTTTTAGAGAGTACAAAACCTTACATACCTTCTTTCAGACCCAGACGGTCAAAAGTTCAGACTGAAAGGATTGAAAACCATACCCATCGTGCGCTTGAAAATGTGGTTCCCGCGTGGATTAAATATTTCGATCTCACCGGATTTAGCCATAACAGCGTCAAATCACAAAGCTGAAAAAAAAAAACCGAATAAAACGAGACAGTGGTGAATTGATTGGAAACAGACCTAAACCGGAAATGACTCCAACGCGTGGAAATTACGTTTTTCCTACCACACCTAGACAAAATGTACAAGAGGGCTATTAAAGTTTCTTTTTCTCTTTTTTAAGGCTAAATGAGCTGAATTTTTTTCAGACAGAGAGGAGCTGAAACCATAAATAAGTTTATCTTGATAAATTAATGACATAATTTTCCGCGTAAAAAGGTTACTATAGAAACTAATTGTTCGAGGTTGGCCTGGAGGCGGGAACGTTAATCGAACTTGTTTATATTCGTCATTTGTTGGCCAGTGGAGATTAGATGCTGTGCTCCGGCCTGGAGTAATCTTATGGAATTTCGACTTGCCAAGGGCCGTCGCCGGTAGAATGGGTTGTGGGAATAGTACGGCAAGAGAAGATAACGAAAACGGAGGCTCAAGATTTGATTTTAGCCGACGAAACACGTTAGTTGAGAAGCCCAATGTCGTGGTGGAGATTGGGAAAGGGGTGATGAAAATCGACAGGGAACGGCGTATCGTGTTCATTTTCGGTAGGTAAAAATCTTGTCGTTTTTTATTTGATCCGTAATCTTCCTCTCCAAACAAGCCTTCCGGTAAGAATTACGCTCATCGTTTTTTTTTTTGCATGACTTTCGCAACTGCCAAATTAACAGGATACTTTTGAGAACCAACTGGCATGGCCCTTGCGGTACGTTTGAATGTGACGAATAATTCTCGCGTTTTCTAATTGCATTTACTTTGACCTATATTTTTTCTACTTTAATCTTTCTCTGAAATCAAATTTGCTTTCAACGGGCTTGGAAACGTTCTTTGAAATGCAAAGCCGGTACTAATTGTTTGAACATCAAAGATACCAACAAGAGAACCATTTTGTTTCCGAGGAATCGTAAGCTTAAATTAGTGAAAAGTTTAATGGCATTGGTCTTTGACGCCACTTAAATCTTTTGTCTGTGAAATGCTCATCAGCCAAAGAGGCAGTAAAAATTGCACAGATGTTTATAATGGAAGAAATCCATTTTCACCTTTGTTGGCATTGTGTATATTGTGTCTTCTTCGCCACTTCAGTTGATGATTGAACCCTATTGTTAATTTCCTTAGCGATATTTTAATGCGATATTACTCGTTCGACGCTCTGTTTTCAAAACTTTAAGATTACAGTGTGTTAGGTGATTGTTATAAGGGAGCATTATTGAGAATTTTTGTCCAAGAACAAGGACAATTATTTTTTTGCTCTGAATGTTATCACTGATCCGCAAGAAATTTTTAATTATACTGAGACTTATTCCCTTCACGTTTCACCTGAGCATAAAAATTATTGAACTTTATAGTCAGGTTAAATTTCATTTATTATGCATACATTTTTGATACTAACTGTACTCGTTATCACTGTGAGAAATGCCTAAGGGCTAGTTTAACTAAGCTGCACTCCAGTGGCTGGGAAATTTTTAGAACTGAGACTTTAGAACTTTTTAAGTATTATGGATTGACACTAATAGCACAGAGCCCTTCAGTAAAAAGGTATACTCCTAATGTGTTTTATAAAGCCCATATGATCGTCCCGATTGCCCCGTCATTTAAAAAAGTTTCAAGACGATCCCTACGGCTGGGACAATTGGTAGTTTCCATATAATCTTCTCCATGGCCTCGAGACAAGAGGTGCATGGTTGTCAGTGATGCTTCTGGGTCGGACAATGGGATTTTTGCATGTGTTTTGTAAATAAGCCAATCATGATGGTGGATTTTAATTGACAAGTGAATTTTGTGGCTTGCTATCTGCTTTTTCTCTTGATTTTTTGGCATAGACAAGCTACAAGAGTTCCTTGAAGACATAGTGTCACGTCAAGAACTTGATAGATTAACGGACTTTCTCTTTTTTAAATTGCACCCATACACAATGTGAACATATCTGTATTATTATTTTTTCAACTTCTGGATTACTGGAATTTGGGTGATGATTTCTGGGATAGCCTTTGATCGTCCCCATCATCTCAGTCATCTGAGAGCATTTCTTTGTGATCGATCGTCCTGATTGTCCGGATAAAACTCAGTTCTATCCAAGCGATCTAGGTCATCTCAGTCATCCGGGTTGTTTGCGATTGTCTGGGTTGTGATTCCATACGATTGTCCTTACCGTCTGAACATTATTTGGGATGACCGGTATGATCAGGACAATCTGGACTATCATATGGAAACCAAGCTTAAGGTTTGATCAGTTGTCTTTTAAGGTCAAGTAATACAGGCAACATTGTTGGATTACAAGTGAAAAAGCATTGTTGTCCGTGTTACGACCTGTGTGCTCAACTTGTCAGGCAATAAATTTCCATTTTGCAAGTTGCAGTAACACTTGACGCAAAGTAGACCCAAGTTCTGCTTTTTGCAACAAACTTTCAGTTTTCATTACTTGGGTCACAACGTGTGTGATTGGTCAATTCTCCGGCATAAAAAGCATGGGGAAGGTGGTGAGCATGCACACTAGACCTCAAGCATGTCTGTTTTCATGTGACTAACTTTCAGGATTTCAGGCATAAGTGGTAAAGAGCAGGAATTGTTTCTGAGAAATTGATAGTTGCAAAGATTGAGTGACTGAAAGAGTTCCTGTAGTTGGATATTTATGGTAAAGAAACAGCAAGACATTAGACTGTTTTAAAATCATGCAGTACAATCATGTCAAGTAGTTAAATACCTTTAAAGAATTCCATTCACTTTCTCCCCTGTCCTGACAAATTCCACTTAGTTTGTCCGATATCTAGAGTAGAGTAGTAGCCCATCTTCATTAATTTGTAGTTTGGAAAAGAAAAAAAAAACTTGAAAAAATTTCATATCAAATGATAATTTTTTGTCCTCGAAAAAAAAATTGAGTGACAACGCTCTATTAACTATTGTCAATTTAAATAAATTTGCTTTTAGATGATGTAGACCTGTTTGTTTGGCATCATCTGTTCTGCCAAGTCTCCTTTGCTCACCAGTTAAATTGATCCAAAAACTCTTCAACGTGAAGATTCAATTTTTAAATTCATGACATTCATGGTCACATTTATTCATTAAACGGCCATGTTTAGAAGCATAATATTGACAGAAAAATTGGAATGCAAAATTGCAGAAAAATTACTGTTTTCTTGTGATTTCTAGGTGGACCTGGATCAGCAAAAGGCTGTATTGTCAATGACCTGAAAGCCATGTTTAGCTTTGCCTTTGTATCAGCAGAAGATTTAATTTTACAAAAACTTCCAGAGAAAGCCACTGAACAGGGTCTTGAAACCATGACAGGAACACATGGACTTGCAGAACTTTTGAAAAACAATCCAGATGTTCTCACACTGGACTGGGTTTTGGAAATTCTTGAGGAAGAGATCAAGAAATATCCTGATCAACCAATTCTGGTGGACCTAATCCCAAATCTTAAATTTATGATGAGAGTGGATGGATTCATCAAGAAATGTGACAAAGAAATGGAAGAATTTGAAAAGAGGGTGAGTGTTGGAACTGTTGTGTAATGATACTATATTTCATGTTATTTCAGGCAAGCTAAGTGAGCCTACTGCCCCGGGCATCAGGGGGCATTCTTATTTACACTTCAAGTTGGTTAATTCATCATCTAAGATATGCATGGGAGTAGCCCGTAAATGAGCTTTTGCAGGGTACATTGTAGTGGTAGGGGATAATGAGAGCTCTCACAACCCCCACCACCACCCTCTCCTGAAGGTTTGTGTGGAGGCTAGTATGTTAGCTGTTGCATGAATGCTGTGTGTGGCCTACAATCAAATGATGAAGTTCCTGACAAATGAGTAGTTACTCTGCTTAATTGACTTAAGACCTTTCCCATTGCCTCACCAGCTGAAGAGTAATTAAACTCAAAGGTTTATATTACATGTACTTCAGTGGAGGGCAAAGTTTTTATAACTTAGTTCCTCTTTCCACCAATAATAAAACTCACATTTCCCATACATTAGCTCCAATTGTAGCTCTAGAGGACTGTATTATTACCGGGGCTGAGCTCAAGAGGTAGCCTGGGTGGTAACTTATTTTTGTCTTTGAGTTATCAGAAAAATCATAATTTTTTTCAGACAGACCTATATGCTGGGCAACCAGCTGGAAATATGATTGAATTAATTTAATGAAATAATTATATCTACAGTATATTTTTAAATTTTTAGTTTCCATGTGCATTTGCCTTGAACTTGACGTTATCAAAAGAGAATCTTTTAAAAAACATAAAGAACAGTCATTCTCCAGCATGTGCAAAGCCTCCAAGCTCAGATCCAAGAGATGCGTCCTCTGACCAAGGTGATGAAATGGATACAAGCAGAACCAAACGCCGTTTTGCACTTTATGAAAGGTCTGTACGAGATTTCTTAAATTATTTCAGTATTGGGGACAGAATAGTGAGGTTTGACACATCTGCAGCGCAAGTGCAGCATATCTGGGATGCTATGATGGACTTCTTTGCCGCAGAAATGGATTTTAGTGCCAACAGAGTCATTAACACCGTGATACTTTTTTCGTTTGGTATGTTACATTAACTTTTCTTTTTTCCTTTGTTCTATGCATGGCTTCTGATGATATGCAATCTCACGGTGAATTGCATTAAAAATCTCTTAATAAATTATATAACATTATTACATACTGTAATCTGGAAAAATATCCTGTTCTTGACAAGTGTTGTAGTCATGGCCAGCATCATACATATGTCTGTGTGATCAGCCTTATAATGAATAAAATACCATGCTTTCAATCTTGTACATTGTACCTGGAGAAAAAAACACGAAAGGAAATTCTATAGCACTGCAGACTGTTTTTTTAAAATCAGTCTGATTGTAGGGCTGATTTTATCATGGCACTTTCTTGTAGGTTAAATGTTTGGTGTAAATTAAATGAAATAAAACAAATAACAAGAGAGAACAACAGAGACAGAGAACAACTACATAGTGTTTCTTCATCTACACTAGACCTTTCCCTTATTATGCTCCAGTAAACAAACATAAAGAAATGAGGATGAGGCTCGGATGGACAATTTCATACAAATCACTGTAGTTTTTCCACCTGAGCCTCGAGTTGGTGCCTTTGTTTACAGGAATGCAGGAAAGATCTATTCCTGGTCAAATTGGAATGTAGAAGTGTCGGTTATTTTAGAAGGGAAAATCCGGAGAATAGGGAGAAAAATCTCTTGGAACAAAGAAAAGAACTAACAACAAACTCAAGCCACATATGGCGTTGATGCGGGGATTTGAACTTGGGCCATATTGGTGGGAGGAAAGTGCTCTCACGACTGTGCCACCATTGCTATCCTTGCACTCTAAGTTGCAGAATGGAAGTGGATTGGTAGATGTATGTGTGGCTAACATGCACCGCACTACATCCATTCACTATAGCATTATAGACCGGCCTTAAAATAGCCTCCATCTTGTTGCAGACGAAGAAACATACAGGTCAATAGATACCAGTAGATATCCCATGAAGGAAATTCTACTATCTGAGCTAACTGAAAAACCTCAGGCACCTGCTGTAAGTATTAACTTCTGAGACAAAGCATTCTTCGTTCTTTTCATTTTTTTTTATTGTCCTTATCTTCACATTGGAAGAAAATGATCGGGGAATGCCAATGACCAACCCTAAGTTTTTTCAGTTTTCGGAAGATGCCCCGTCTTATAGACTATAAAGTGACTGCTGTATCATAAGCCTGTGCCTGCAGGTTCTCAGATATCATATGCGTATGTTGGAGCTTGGAACAGGCCACTGTATCATTTTCTAGCCATTTTTGTCAATGAATTCCGTACCTAGTAAGTTCGTCTGGCTACAAGTAATTCTGTTGGACTTTCGTTATTCACTCCACAAATCTGTGAAAGACATCAGACAGGTGTTTCTAGAATCACTTGACCTCCATTCCAAAGTGCATCATGATGTGTAGTGCCGGGTTGGCTATGTGTAATTCCACAGATAGATGTACATTTTCTTCACAGCTTATAAATGATATTTTCTTTTTACAGGAGGATGTTCTTTCAGTGCTTGCCAAGCATTTAGATGAAAGTGCTTTGCAGACACGTTCATTCTTGGTTGACGTTTCAGGTACATCAATTGATAAAGAACATATCTGTGATCAGGTAAACCTTATACTAACATAGAATAAGCTTAGTTACGAGCGTAGCATTTCGTCCAAATTAAGAACATAGTTCTGGAAAATTTAAAGGGCTTAACTTATTTAGCTTGTGGTGAAGAGTTGAACATTCTTTCTTTTTAAGACTTTTGCCTTAACCTCTCAGAATATTGCAGTCGACCCGCGCTTTACTGACAGTATTCTTTGTTCCTGGGGAAAGCCCTTACATTTTCCCTAATTTAAACCCGCTTGGTACGGACACTCTTTAATCCCAAAAACAAACTCTTGTTTCTTGCAAAATCTACAGATTCTCATAAAAAGTCTACCTCGCTAATGCGCACACTTTATTGGCAACTACCCTTTCCTTTTTGAAGGTAAAAAAACCGTCTGTCGACACAGTATTTCGATGTTCTCCGCGCTAAAGTGCAACGGATAGGATGAATTGTAGACGTCAATTTCGGACTTAATTTTCGCACAAAACAAGTTTTGCAGAGGAGAACGTTTTTGATTGGAGTAGTGTATAAATGAGCGATTTAAAGTGTTGCCGTTTACAAAGTCCGCGAAAGGACGGCTTTGTGAAGGTTAGAGATGTTTAATTTGATGATGCTAATGTTTTTTTATTTCTTTTATTTAAAAAAAAAAAACACGACCGGCTTAATACGGACACCCCGTTGATACGAACGCTTTCTGTGGCCCCTTCAGTGTTCGGATTAACGGCGTGTGACAGTAATTATATAAATGCTGTCTCGTAGGACCAGGTCGTCAGTTAGATTTCACTTGACTGCGAATAACAGCGGTTTTTCGGGCAGTAAAGGCGTTTCCTTCTCCAAAGAGCTGGACTCAGATTGCTATGGATAACTGCTAACACAAGAATCTGTTTTCTATTTTTCAGTTCACAAGACCGCAGATTCTTTTTGTTGATGTCGACATTGGACAGTTAGATTACTTCATGCACGGTCTGAAGCGGAAAACTAACAGAAAGAAATCCATTTTCCGGAAAAAAGCTCAGATTTACAAGGCAGTGAGCTCGACAGAAAACGAAACTTTACTCTTCCCAGAACACGTTGACACGGAGATCTGCAGAAGAATCGCTATCTGTTTAGCAGACCAAAGAACCGCACACTAAATTAAAGGAAAGCTTATCTGTAGTTAAAAAATAGAAACTCCTTCCTTGTTTTTAAATATTTATAAAGTTTTTCGAACTCGATCCTTAAAGTTAAATTGAACTGGAATGTTTGTCAAAGCGTTGTACAGCAATTTTGTCGATGTTGAAGGTTTTTACTTTCTCTAAGGTGTTTCTACGGTGTTTGTAAAGCAAGTCGGCGATTATTCGATATATTACCAGAGTTTTATATTTTTGAAAAAAAAAGAGGGATTATTTATTAAAAATGATTGTTGATATGATTTGATTATAAGAGATGTTAGATATTTGACCTCGTTTGTACATGGCAAATCCGAAAAAGACTTTATGTTTGCAACTGAAAGTTATAATTTATAGTTTGTCATTAAAAATGGTGTCAATCAAGTCGGCCAAAGATTACTTTATAAATAGTTCATTATGTACAGTGTAAATAAATTTTTTTTTTATCTTCGTTGACTTTTGTTGACGTGAGTGACAAAAAATGTGTGGTTAACTTTACGTGATGGAATATATTTTTGAATGGCGGCAGTTGTTGATGATGTTCTTCTAAATTTGGGTGGGAGAGTAGGACTTTAATAGACGGCCTTTTGTCTATGAGTCAAAGTTGCACAAAGCTTGAGATCTACTGCGTGGCTTATCAAATTATTTTACAGAGGCAAGGTGGCCGAGCGGTTAGAGCGCTGGAATTGTAATCTGAGGGTCCCGAGTGCAATTCTTAAATAGCCTACTGCTTTGCCTCCGGCTAGTTGGGATTCTTAACCCTGTGGGCCGCAATGAAAGGTTTTACCAGTAATTGTGTCATCCCTGTGAAGTCAGCTTTTGTTCACTCTATGAGCTTGGTCACAGTGTTTTCACTGTTTTAGCCTTAGCTAGCCTTGTGTTATAAGCCAGTAAGAGTTCACTCATGCTCGGGAAAATTCAGGTCACCGTACTTTTTAAAAACACACTTACTTGCAAGATAAGGTAGCAAACATTTAGCAGCGGCAGTATTTTTTGCCATTTTTTATGCTTCCCAGGAACGCTTGCGTTCAACTTTTATATTTTATCCGTGGGGCATTTAAGTTACCATCTGTTGGAGTAAAGTATCCAGTGGCACTTCTTCCTCTCTCATGCATTCAGACTCTCCTTTCAGTTGTTTGCCCTTACAACGGTACAAAGCCAGGGCAGCAATGCACTAACTAAATCCGTCATGCCGCAGGCATCGCCGGGTTCCCAGGCTTTAACTTCTCTTCGCTTCCCAGATTTTATCACTTGTCTTCCCCCTGAGATGATTATTTAATTATTTGATGATGATTTATTAAAATCAGCTCAGTTTTACACGACATAAAGGTTAAATTTACATAGGCATCTAAACACAGTACCGACTAAGGAATAGAGCGGTTTTCACTTGACTGTCGAAAGGGATTGGTTTTGGTTTTGGTTTTGGTTTTACTACGCCCTTTGGTTGGCTAGTGTATTTACTTTGGTTCTGGTTTTACGACAGTCAAGTGAAAACCGCTCTAAAAGAAAAATTGTAACAATAAAATAGAGGGCGAGTTGGGATCATCCAAATAGCAAAGGCTCAGTGATGTAGTGGATGGACCCCGTGACGTCGCTTTTATCCCATTAGTAAAGATGGCGGGTTTCGTGAATAATATGAACAAAAAGGTCTGAGTGTCTTGGTATTTTGGGCCTGTTTAATTTACACTGAGGTGAGGGACCCCAGGTAGGTGAGGTAACTCGCTTGGTGGGTAACCCGCCAGTCCATCTAATCGCTCACTTGTAACGCAAGCGAGATTGCAACACGTTTTTCGTTGTATTTAGGACACAACGGGGGAGTCATTGTGCCAGGCGTTCCTTGCGGAGACCGTGGAAAGAATAGCTAAGAATCGTTCCGTGATCGAAGCCACGCCTGTTTTGCGAAGAATGCTTAGGAAAGATTAAATTCAGAGCTTTTCCGAAACGTGTCGGTCCACGAATTCTATCGCTTAAAAGCGTTTTTTACTTTGGAACGAGTGAACAGTATAGCAAAACTGCGATGTTCGGTTGTTGTAAACTTTGATTGTATGCAAATGGCCTTGTGATGAGCATGCGGTTTATTTTTGGTGATGATTGAAATGACAGGCCATGTAAATCACTTTTTTGATATCTGGCAATGATGTAATTTCTCCGGAATCGAGGCCCTTGAATTTTCGTGTATTTATACACGCGTATAGCCAGCGACCGCAGACGTCTTTCCGGTCGTCGCTAAAACGTGTACTAAATCAATCATAGAAACAAATAGAAAGTATCGACGTCGATAAGTAGGAAGTAAAAAACCTTTAGCGGGTAAATCCTTAGCCTGTTCCAGGCTCCGAGATAGTGGTGAAAAGTCGTTCAGTAGAAAGAAATGAGAAAAACGCGCGGGAGCTGGGGAGAGACCCACGCCACCGCCCCCTTTCCCAAGTCGCGCGCGTCTTATTTTCGCTTTGCTCGTTTAATACGTCCCCACTAACGGCCTAACAAGTTATACCTTTTACGCTACAGGTGAAACACGCTCCATCACTTCACACATTACTTGTAACACTAAAAATGTTATCTACATGGTTCAATGTAACCGTTGTAATTTACAATATATAGGTGAAACTAAGCGGCGTCTCAAGGACAGATTTAACGAACACAGACGTGCAGTCGACAAAACTAACATTAAATCTAAACCCACTACTGTTTCTGAACACTTTCTCTCTCACTCTAACCATTCTCATACTGACATGCAGTTAATCCCACTAAAGAAAATTCATTCTTCACGTGACTCAGTTCGTAAGGCCAGGGAGTCGCATTTGATAGATAAGGCCATGACTCTTGAACCTCATGGCCTAAACCGCCGTGACGAATTATTGTAATCCATATCCTTAGAATTTTTCCTTTCCAGTTTTATGTTGTACGTCATTTCCGCCTCTCCCTTTTATTGCGACATTCTCCATCTATATAATATTGTGATTGCTACATGAGTTCAGTAACATCTGTAAACCTGAAGAAGGCTGGTATGGCCAGCCGAAATATTGTTATGAAAAACAATACACGTTGTTTTAAATCAGCTTTGCTGTAGTCTTCGGACTTCTCGTTCTTGTCCCCACTCAGAGAGCCTGGCACAGGCTAGTAAATCCTGTTTCGTGTAGAATTAATCGCCTCCTCATTTTTCGATCTAATCTCCAAACAAGCGAGAGTGGATGTCGCTGTAAGAGCGTTCTCGTTTTAATTTGATCAAGTTTACATAATAGGTGGGGTGACCCACCACATGTGACCTCACCTGTCTGGGGTCTCCCACCTCCATGTAAACGGGCTCTTGACTTAGATCTATTTTAGTAGTCGGTTGTCCTTAGAGAAGGCTAATAGTTTTGAAATTATCAAAACACACAAAAAGTATAGTCTAGGATTACTAAAAAAAATATTGTCAGGAGTGGGATTCGAACCCACGCCTCCATTCGGAGACCAGAACGCCCGCCCTCATTTCTTAATGGGAAGGTATAATAACCTTGAGTCTGGCGCCTTGGACCGCTCGGCCATCCTGACCCGTATGGTGTAGTGGCGCTGTCTTTAAAAATATTCGTAAACGGTTTAACCCCTCTTCAAGCCTTCCGTCCCAGAAAAGACAAGATTCTACATATAGTGAAAATGTATTGCCATGATAATACTCAAGACCCCGATTACATACCAGTTTAGGCTAAATAAGAGAGTGTCCAAGCATCTTAGGGTAGCACGTGGTTGATCTCCCATCGTTTTGGAACTGATATTTATTCAGTATATCAAAGTTCTCTTTATACCATAGTTGCCTTTGTTTCTATGATCAAGAAATTAACTGCAAAAGACGTAGACGAAGAGATACTCTCTATGATGCCCTACACGGGCTACCCTGTTCAGTCTTCAGGTCTTCATGAAAGGGTAGGGATTTCATTAGTTAAAGTATATAAAAGGGTCTTTAAAAGGGCTCAAAAAGGCTAACAGATGAATTTTATGGAAAACGTTCTATTTTTGTGATTGATTCCTACCGTGTGGCACGAAATTTCAAGTTAGCGGGTTCTAATTTTTGCGGTTTTTCCAGCGATCCGCAAAAAAAGTTCCAGCAAATAAAAATTACCGCAAACATATTTCCCGCAAACATTTACTGCATAGTAAATATACTCGAACTTTAATTAGCTACACAAACATAGAGCACTAAGAAATCGCGTCGGCTCAATTGCAATTTGCCTCTTTCATTCAGAAATCAAACGGTATACAATTAATTACTGGTTTTACATGGGGTACGCTTACCGTTATACTATGTGAAAATATGTATTTCTATTGCACGTACTTAACAAAAACGAAAATGTTATCAAAGCTGGGTACTGGGTACTTTCTAAAAACCGAAAAAAAATTAATTTCCAGTTAGAAGAACCAATCTGTCTTAATCGCAAAAATTAGTTGCCGCACAACACAAAAAATGACATCGTAACTTCAAAAGCAATGGAGTTGTGATCGGAGAAAGGTTCGCCAACTTGTAGATTTCTTATCAACCCCTCGTTTGTTGTTATCACTAGATCTAAGATGTTTTTTCCTCGAGTAGGCTCCAGCACTTGTTGTGACATAAGATGATCCAGTAGAATATCCAGTAGTCTGCAATTTAGGTCAGTATCACGGAAAACAGTAGACCAGTCGATGTCTGAAAGGTTAAAATCGCCGACCAATACAATCTCAGCAGAGTCGTTGAACTCGTCCACAGAAGTCGACCAGAGGCTCGATTGAATTATTTGGCGGCCGGTAAAAAACTCCAAATGTAAATGATTTGTTTTTCCCACAGAAAATATCAACCCACAAGAGTTACTCGCAGCACTTCACTTTCCGTTGGAAACCACTAGTTGGTTTTTATTCCAGAACAACACTTTAAGGCCCTCTTATCTTCAGAGCGTTTTATATAACCAGTCCCAGCCTCTTCTGTCTGCAAAAGCGAGAAGAGATCTGGGGTCGAGACACTCAGAAGCGTAACTTTTGGGCATGATCTCGCATCTCGGGCTACGATCACAGCGATCAGCGTTGTCGTTTCAACAAAACTAGAAACGGTAATGTGTCTTGTTGTGAAATGTTAAGCTACAAGGCAGCGGAGGGCTCTCAGCAAAATTCAACTCTAATTAGAGAAAGAGGTAAACAATTCGTTCAAAATGAAGTCAAGCCGTGTAAAGAGACGTAATTTTGGATTTAGGCTGTGGAACTGGTGCGGTCTCTGCTTATCTTGCCGAGCTTGTTGGACAAGAAGGTAAAGTTTTGGGAGTTGATCCTGACAAGGAGCGTTTAAAAGTGGCTCAAGAATCCTACAAGGGAATTAAAAATCTCTCATTTGTCGAAGGAAGCACTTCGAATTTTCCTGGTATGGATTCGGGAACTTATGATATCATTTATTCCTATGGAGTGCTTCACTGGGTTCAGAATAAAGAAGAGGCTTTCACGAACATGTTCAGAGGTCTCAAACCAGCGGGAAAAATCGCCGCGGTGTATGGCGAGCACTTGCCCACTTTCTTTGTCCGCGGTTTTCGCGAGCTCAATGCAGAAAATTGGGACCGTCTGCTTGATATGTTTAAGTTTGAGTCTATGGCAGAAATCGAGCGAATATGTGCAGCTGCTGGATTTAGCATTCTAAAAAGCTGCCATATTCAAAGTCCACTTCTCGAGTTTGAGAGTGCCGACGGCCTTCGTTCTTTTTTCTGGTCTGCTACACATGGCGTGTTTGATCGGCAGCTTGCCACGGATACAAGGCTGGCAAGATTCTACGATCTGTATTCGACTGAAGGTTGTGGAAAAATCAAGTGTCCTCCCGAAGAAAACGACTTGCTTTCAGTTTTGATTGCAGTTAAACCGGACAAAGCTTAGCGCAAGGGTAAAGCATTTTAGCTTTTTTAGTACACTTGTTGAACGTAGCAAATGAAATTTCCTTGGATAAAATTCAAGAAAGTTAAAAGATGTGTAAGCTTCACCTCAACGCATCGTCTAATTACAACAGACTGAGAATGTTGTTTTGGGAACAGACAGTTTATTCTAATATCATTATTCCTTACATACATAAACCACTAGATATACAATCAGGAGTCAGTCATATTGATACACCAACTACGGTCCATACAATTAATGATTAAGGATCAAAAGATTAACAATAGTTACAAACAGCCAAAACACCTGCGGAGTGGTTGGGAGGGAATCTTAAAATTCAAATGTAACGAGAAAAGCTTGAGATCGTGAAATTCTAACCCTTAGTCTCATGATAACAAAAGTTAAGCAATATACGTACATGTTAATGATAACAAAAATTAAGCAATATACGTACATGTTAATGATAACAAAAATTAAGCAATATA
Organism: Porites lobata; assembly: GCA_942486035.1. NCBI lineage: Eukaryota > Metazoa > Cnidaria > Anthozoa > Scleractinia > Poritidae > Porites > Porites lobata. The sequence goes on along the minus strand of CALNXK010000144.1, from coordinate 819,635 downwards.
AGTATATGCTACCGTGGTGCATTATAATTGGTTCTCTGTGGTCTTGTGACTTTCATACAATTTATATGGCTCAAATCTGAAATAGGACGACTTCAGTACCGTTATTGGTGTCTAGATTCATATTACTGAAAACTAAAAACTAAGTTAATGCTCATTGGGTCGACACATAACTTAAATAAAAAATCTAAGAATTTACCTGCTGCTACATCCATTGACAATAATATTGTTTCGCGTGTAACCTCTAATAAATGTTTAGGAGTATTGTTAGATGAAAAACTTACTTTTGAGACTCACACTGAGTATATATGTAGAAAGGCGTGTGCTGGTATAGCAGGTCTAAGAAGAATTGAACCTTTTGTCCCGCTTTGCACCTTTGTAACCTTATACAATTCACTTGTACAACTTTACTTTGATTAATGTTCCCCCTTATGGGGTACTTGTGGAAAGCAACTGAAAGATAAATTGCAAAAAATTCAAAACCGTGCGGGTAGGGTCATTACCGGTTCTTCATATGACATTACATCGGTAGATGTGCTTGATAATTTGAAATGGAAAAACCTCCAAGCCAGGTGCTCACATATAAAGGCTACGCTAATGTACAAAATCTTCAATGATCAATCTGCCCCACATCTGAGAGCCTCCTTTACAAAACTCAACGATACCAACATCAATTATAATCTTAGGAATCTTGAAACTGACCTAGCACTTGCAAAGATAAAGACTAATTTCCTCAAGCGTAGCTTTAAGCACAGTCAGCACAGTGGTGCAATGCTCTGGAATAATCTTTCTTATCAGGCAAAAACAGCGCAATCGCTTTCCGAATTTAAAAGCAAATTTACGTCTTTGCCTTCTGCTGGATCGCTCTGATTCATTAATTTGTATGTGTGTAAAGTTTAAACTTTTAAAGTATTTCTCTTCAAAACTCCCACCAACATAATTATATTGTCACACTAATATTCGACTATATTGTATTACATTTTGTAATTAATTACTCTCTTAATATCATAGGTGACGAATTACTCTTTAATTTTGGCGCGAAATTTCAGCGTTAATTTGTAATTTCACACATGAAGTTACACATTTGCCATGGCAACCCTTCCGTACGTTTCGGTGTCAAGATAGCGATGAAGTTTTAAAATGTCGTTAATGAAGATGTCAGGGCACAAAAAGACGCTTTAGAAAACCTGAACACACAAGAGAACATCAAGAAGGATTCTAACAGGTATTTTGCCGAAAAAGTCTGAAAATTCTGAACTTTATAAGCCAAATTTAAGGTCTAAACATTTGAGAGAGTGGAGCTCTCGATCTATACGATCCAGGATAAAAATGTCAAAAATCCAAGATTGCTAACGTAATTCGTCACCCATGATATTAATAGGTAATCAGATGGTATACTCTTAAAATTTGGGAATAATTTCACGCGCGTTTTGTCCAAATCTTAATAATTTCCCTCGCCTAAAGGCTCCGGAAATTATAAGGATTTGGACAAAACGCGCGTGAAATTATTCCCTAATTTCACTCGTCACCATTTGATTACACATACTTATACTACTACATGAGAAATTTCTGCAATTTGATTGGCTTAGAGCAGTGGTATTTCAGCTTAATTTGAAATATCTACATGTGAAAATTACAAAACTTTTGTGGGTAGTAGTATAAACAAATAATAGCATGATTTGTACGTGAAATTTGGCATAAATACTCGTCACCATTTGAGTACACGTACTAATTTTGCAACTGTTGTGAACACCATACTGCTTTTATTCGTTTGTAATGCGTGTTTGCCTACGTCCCACCTGGAAATCAGCTTTTGTCGTGTGTGGTTAACGTAGTAAAATAAATGTGTTGATTGATTGATTAATGAGATTAATATTCACGATTAGTATAAACACACTCAGTGATCTTGGTGATTCAAGCAATCTGATTGGTTCGCTATCTCAGATTATGACGTTATATTCACCGCGCGAGGCGGTGAATATGAAACAAAACAAAATCGCTGTCATGAACTGGGTGTTTTGCCAAGTTTGAGAGTAAGAACTTTTTTAAGATACAAGAATATCCCAGAGTTGATGATTTTGAAGGTAAGAAAAGACTTCATGGTGTTTAAACAGCGTGATTTTATTGCAAAGTGATTTACAGTAGTTGACTTCATACGCTCGAAGCAATTTTTTTATTGACCTGTACAGAGGAAAACGAGGCCGCTGTCACTGTTTTGTGAACTTGGGATTTCCTCGCACGATCAACTTTGCCTGAAAGTAGACGTTAATTTATGGAGAAAAAAAGGAAAGCAAATATTTTCGAAAACTGTACGTGGCAGCGAGTTAACATGTACATGGCAAGGAGCACTGCGCTGTAGATAAACAACGCTCACCTCGATCGTAGCCACTGTTGACAGCATTTGCAAGAAGCGACCAAAAAAAACTGTTTCATTCACGGTGATTTGACAGAAGAAAATAAAGCTCTGTGTTTCTTCCCAGAAAGGGGAGTTATTTAAACTTTCAACGTTTTCTTTTCAATCAGCTTACAAAAAAATTAAAACTACGATTTGCCATGTTTGAAAATACTGTAAAGATCCAACTGTTGTGCATCTGCTCTTTACGGCTACATGTTCACGCATTAATTCACCCGCGAATCAAAATAGTCGTTTTTTTTCATAATTTCCTTTCTGATTCTGTTGAGATCACTTCGTGTGTATAAACTAAAACAATTATTCACTCAGGCTCTGAATATTGTTGAATAATCCCCTCGACTTCGTCTCGGGGATTATTCAACAATATTAACTTCGCCTTCGGCGAATAATTGTTAAACCGGACTGGTGGTCTGATCGAATCTCTCTTTTTTTCCCAGTCTTCTATCATCAGTAGTTTAAACGTAAGGATCGCAGGGAAAGGCACCGTAATTTCTTTACGAAATGAAATGATTTTGAAATTTTAGAGCTTAAAAGGCCACATTATGTCTCGACCTCAGTGTAGACATCTTAAATGAATACATTGTCAAATTAAGATGCAAAGGTCAGTTTGGGAAGTAAATGTTAATGGAACGCTTAGCGTGACAGAGGCTTGCAAGAAGATAATAAAGGTTTTATTATTAGCTATGCTTTTTTAGTCTATTTAAAATGGGTTGAAATCCGCGCATTTTTAGCGGAGCTCTCGCGCGCGCGCACCGGAGCACCATGGGTAAGAAAATTTGGTAAACTCGGTAAACTATCCATCCGAGAAAATTTGGTTATGACGTAGCGTACGCCCGCCCACCCACCCGTACACACACTTCATGTAAGCCGATGTCAAATGTCACAATAGATCTTGCACAACTTGATTAGCCTTTCAGTTATGTAAGCCATCCGTATGAGTACGATTAGATTGACAGCTGTCAAAATCAGACATCCGCTGACAATTATCACATGACCATCTCGCGGGCTCAGATGAAAGACCAGTCGTTTTGCCCCTACATATAAGCTGATATAATATGTCACACTTACCAATTCAACATAAAAACGAAACTACGCCGGGCAAGGCTGTCCGTTGGCTGGCAGTCGTTTAAAGTTATATTGGCAAGCCAAATTAAGTTCAATCGACAGCTGTCAAAATGGGACATGTGCAGACCACTATCAGAAAACTAATAACGTGGGCTCAGGTTCGCGTAGGTACACGATCTGGCATTTTCCACTACATGCCGGATGGATATGTCTTATTCACACTCGTAGTCTGTTAATTCGAATATTCGCCATTCTAGTGAAAGTTAATTGACAGCTTTCAAACTAGAGTATACGCTGACCATCATCACCGGAGTGTATCGCGGGCTCATTTTTCTATCCATTGAGGTCACGTAGTGTTTAAAGTTTTGCGCTGATAATTTATTTGATCACGGGCTCAATTCGAAGTCCCATAGCTTAGAAAATCAATCCATCATAGAAAATTCGGCAATCACGGGACTGTACACTGACCACCAGGGCTGATAGAGGTTGGGCAGTGAAACGAGCGCGTCCGAGAAAAAAGGTGTGATGCAGTGGACTGGGATTCTGTTTAGAAATGTCGTTTGTTTTCGACTCCGGTCCGAGGGCTAGCGATGTGGTTTGTCCATTAGATACTGTCGCTGTCACTGAATTATGGCGGCTTGATTTGTTTTCTTGCACTTCTTCCTCGTTCCTTTGTGCTGGTACGCTGTCTGTCTGTATGCGGGAGGTTTAGTTGGAGTAGACAAACATCTCTTTCAAAGGGTTTCTCTTATTACTTCCATGACTCCACCACTGAATTATATTTTCTTTCTACTACTCGCCAATGTCGATGTTATTCCAAAACAAAAACAACTAATTAAGTACTGTCTAAAAGACGAAGGAAAATCTCATCCATGTCATCCATCGCAAAACTAAAAGACAGCAGATCGTGTTTCATTGACGTGTATTTTACAAATACGTGCAGCTCGTGCAAGGTGAAATTATGCTAATTTCAATCACCATCATCCTTCTTTTCAATTTTGAAAAAAAAACATCTCACACGTCTTTCTGTTGCTTCGAACCTTCAAAATTAGTTTCCCCTCAGTTTTTACTATTTACCTTGTTTTGTTTTACAGAGAAAAACGGAGGAAAAACCTTACAACTAACCTCCATAAATTTTTGTTTACATGCGGTTGCCGGATTAGCGACGCATTGCGCGAATCGCCATGGCACGTTGCACCCGAGAAGCAAAGTTTGAAGGAGTGCAACGCCACTATATCAAAATATATCAATCTAATTTTTTGTTATGTTATTCAAAATTTATCCCCTTTAACATATGTAAAAATTGAGGCTAAGAAGTGTTAAGCTTTTGGAAACGAAACGGCGAAAGACGATTAGGTGATTTTTAGTGGAAGGAGGAGGTATTCAACACCTTCAAATTAAACTCAAATTTTGGCATTATATGACAAACAAGTTTGACTTATAGGCATACAGACACAAACATGTGAAACTGTTTACTGATATTGTTATGAAACGAATTTATCTTTTTTACATTGTAGCCTGAAATTACAGAAAGAAAATAGGATTTCCGGTTTGCAAAAAGGAAAATTTCGCCGGCCTTCAAGCGCACCGGAAGCGCGGAAAGAGCGCTCGTGCCAGTCCTACTCCGCATTACACATTAAATGAAGAGCGGAGCGCGCTCGTTTCACCGCCCAAAATTTTTATCCGCCCTGCTGACCACCCGACCTTTCGTCCCTCCGCACCACAGGCATACCAATGTTTAATCTCACACTTTCTAGCTAGTTTGGGAGTCTGCAACCTGATATTGTACATTCATGTTTTGATTAATTGACAGCTGTCAAATAAATGTTTCTGCTGACCAGTATCGCCTGACCGTATCGTGGGCTCAGGTATCGACCCACTGCCAGTTCGACTGTTTTTTTGAAAGTATCCGCTGACAAGTTGCTACTTTACAAATGACCGCAGGCTCAAGTTCCAATTTTTTTAAACTGCATATGAAATAAGTCGTGTTCATGAGCTGTACTTTTAAAATTTTGATTTCGAACTGACCTCGGACGCGAAAATTCAACCGGCTTTTACATTTACATGCAGGGAAGGCAATCGCTTTTAACTTTTCTCACTGTCACGCGTTGATCACGCTCTACGTCCAATTTTTATGTTCTGATTGGTCAAAATTTGACAGGTGAGTTCATGCGGAAAATTTATGCAGCGTCTGGAAACTTGTTTACTGATAGCTAGCTGGAGCTGACAGAGTTTTGTGTCATCTTGTGATGTTTTAAACTGTCTTTTTCTACTTGGTGTACAAAATGAAATACAGCTGCTATCAAGATTGTTCTGTAATTCATGGCTGGTTTGTTTATTGCGCTTTTTGTTGATAAATGCACTGCTTGTCAAAGTCATTGGAAATCCGATTTTGGATGGCATCGTTTTCAAAAATGAGCTTACTCACTTGCCCTTGCTTGAGGCATAAAAGGGTTGAAAAGTCTCAAGTGATTCTGGAACATTTGATGACCTTCAGAAGCAGAATCTCGACTGGTAAGCCTGAGCAATTATTGTCTTTGATGTGTTTTTTTTTTTTTCGGTTTCCTGAAGTCGAGCGTATGGTTTATGCTGCTTAAGTTTATACACGAGCAATTATCCAACCTACAATAGTATCAGGTTTAAGAAGCCTTTACACATTTTTTTGACCGTAAATTCAAAGAAAAGGTTCCGAAAATTATTTAGTTATGATTTTGGGTGTAAACAGGAAGCTCTGAGCGATTTTCTTGCCTCGAGTTCATCTTAAAAAGGAGCAAACACCGGCAAGCCGCCTTAAAACATAAATAAGCTTATGGTTACCTGACTCATGATTTTCAGAGACACTTTACTCTCACTACTTCTCTTCGTGAATGAAAATTATTGTCTCTGTACAAGTTTCACTGAATTTATATTTATTTTATTGATTGTTAGTAGTCCCTCTCGCAATTTTTATCGCGGCACCGGTTGTTTCCAGTCGAACCGATAAACATCGCATGCAGGAATACTCAAAACCCCGCACGTAAATATCACTCGCTTTTAAAAGATTACACATAACAAAACCATACACAGTTTAATAAATAAAGGGAAATAAAACCTAAATATAACAATTTCTCTATCATGTTGAAGCGTAAATGGTAACTCTATTAATCGCACGGCAAATTTGGTGCCTGTCAAAAGTGAGAGCCCGTCCGGCTGGCCGAAAAGTGATTTGGGGAATTTTTTTTTACTAAAAGCCCATAATTATTACCCTGCATATCACGTAGGACCAGATTTTTCTAACTGAAACGTCCCGGCATTATGGAATCCTCTTCATGAAAACGTTTTATAATTCAATGCTATAATTTGTTGTGCAAAGAAAGCGCGTGCTTTGATCGTCGTGGATATTCTGAATGAGTGCAAATTGTCTCAATTGTGAAAAACTGCAGAATTATAGGTTTAAATAGGGCAAAAAAACAAAAAAAAAATTCTGTCCGAGGTCTGTTTGATAAAAAAAGGGCCTCATAGTATTGTTTACCTGAGACGTGATGAGAAAAAGTATTTTTAAAAGGCTGGTTTACACGCCACCAGACTCGTCGCCAAGATTTACTTGTAAACTAAACTTGTCGAACACAAAAAATCCGGCCTGATTTTTTAGTTTGGCCTCTCTTTTAGACAGAGGAATACAACGTGTAAATTGGCTGCCACCCAGGACTATCGTGGGGCGTGTGTTTCTTAAAATTATTTTTCGGGGTTGTCCAATTATCCATAGTCTCTCTAACGGAGCAATGTTGGAGAGACTGGCGAATACCACATTATGATGCAACAGCTAATGCAAATACAATACACGAATAGATCTATTTGTTTTCCAGGCCTAATCTACTGTGATCGAACATGATTATTTTTGGGTGTACACATTTTTGGCTGAAAAGTGATTTTGGGAATTTTTTTTCGACTGCTGCAGGATTAGCTCAGTCGGTAGAGCGCTTGACTGCAGAGCGGGAGTTCGCAGGTTCGATTCCCGGGGCCGGACCAATACTCAGGGTCTTAAAATAACTGAGAAATGAAGGTACTCCCTTTGCCCTGCAGGCAGCTGGACATTCGCGTGGCTCGGATGACCACGAAAAATGGCGGTCCCGTCTCCATTAGGAGACGTAAAATATAGTGTCCCCAAATAGCACTTTCGTGCTAAATACATTGACACTCAAATAACGTGCATTTTCTTTTTTTTTAATAACTCGATGTAAAATTTGTTTCACTCTTGGACTGTCAAATTATTTTCTCTAAAATCACTTAGCCTTTCCCTCAAAAGTCACATGAATGTGAACTGATCTCTGGATTACAAGTTTATTGTTTGATTTAAATTTATTAACGGGAGCTTCGCTTTTAGCCCTGGCTAAATCTATATATTAGTTTGAAGCGTAATATTTTCTATTAAATACACCATATGTTGTAGAGCAATCTGGCCTGTAATGCAAAAACTCAGCGATAAGTGTCGAGCTCTCCTGCTTTGCAGTGTTTATTGCATATGTTATTCAAAGAATTCAGAATAATCTCTCTCCCCTGAGAAAATCAAGTGACTATACTGTCTCTGATGTAGCAAATGGCAGATGTACGTGCCGTGAATTCCGAAGATGAAGCGCTTTGCGATCGGATCACTATTTATTTACAGCCTCTGAAAGCACGGATATTTGGTCAGTAATACAAAAGAATATTTATTGTTTCAGCATTCGGAAGTCAGCCAAGCGTGGTCATTGCACGCGTGCTGAACAAGAATGCTGTATAATGACAGACTAGAAACAATAGACAACTCCCAAAGCACAAACTCAGCCAAAACGCTAAAAATCTTCAATGTTTACTCAAGTTTGGGCTTATAGAAGATAATGTCACAGTTTTTCAATGACCATGAAATTCAGAGTCCGGGTAGTTAGTTAATCAATTGTGGCCCTGAAAAAATTTGAAGGGAAAAAACTACGAATTTTTAAGAAAATGCTTTTCTCGTGAGAAGGACACTTAAACGCTGACAAACGTCAACAAATAGCGAAAACTATAATTTCTATATGTCTGCTTTGCTCGAAATCGCGCGCATTTACAAGGCCCTAAAGCGTTTTGCTGACTTGCAAGGACCCATCTGTTATAAGGATGCCCAAAATAAAGAGATGAGTCTCATAGTTTATAAGATATAATCCGTGTAAAGTTTGCTTACCATTTTCGCATAAATTATGACCTAAATTTGGAAACCGCTGAATTTTTCGAATTGGGTCTTTGCGATTTTGGTGAAACTCTGTTCAGCGAAGGCACCAATGCGCACTATCATGATCAGAGAGATTTTAACGAAAAAATGCCGGTAACAGCAGATTTTCGACTCAGACCTCAAACGTGGCATTATAACCACGTGACATTTACTCCGATCGCCAAAAATTTTATGTTATATTGTAGATTGATCTATATTTATCCATTCTATGTGTTAGAACGATAAAAGTGGTTTGGGGATACCAGAAACAAAGTAGGATGGTAGTCAAAAAAAAAAAAAAAAAACTGTCGAGTCACCTTAAGATAGTGCTGTTTTCCCTGCGCGGGAATCCTATACGGAGGCCCTGGGTCAAGAAAACGTGCCAACGATGCAAGAGAGAAGAGAAGACTTATGCTGTAAATATATGGAAAGGATGAAATCTAGGGTTCATTCTCTATTTTTAAAATTGTTACCTATGCCTGTTACTTATAATTACAAGCTCAGAGAGAACTCCGAGAAATCCCTTCTATTTAATAGCTCAATTACTTGCAGGACCAAGAGGGCAGATTCATTTTTTACATTTAGATATTTGAAGTAAACTTTTATAAGTAATATTATTATTCATATTGATAAATATATAGGTAAATTAGTAATATTTTTAAAGTATATTTTGAAATTAGTCTTGTAAATTTTTAAGCCCAGCAATTTAGTATTGATTTTACTGCAATGAGTTTTAACTGATAAACTTTTCAATAAACAAGCATTTCCTAGTACCTGATCGGCCTTAAATATAATTAAGGCCTCCACGCTATTCTTCTCTTCTTTCTTTAACACTTACACTTTTGAAAAGAAATAAATAATGAATAAGAAGACAAAAACAGTTAAAATGAAAAATTATGTGTGTGTTAGGGATCACTGAAAGTTAGAACAAAACTCTTTGGGGCGAAAAGAAAAAAACAAAACAGAAAATTTACAATTGCTTACTGCGACAAACCTAAGGGGCGTAAACCACCAGAATACTAAAATAATAATAATAAAAGAAAAATTGTAACAACAAAATAGAGGGCGAGGTGGGATCATCCAAATAGCAAAGCCTGATCTAGTGGATGGACCACGTGACGTCGCTTTTGTCCCATCAGTCCTTAAGTGCGAGCAAAGATGGCGGGTTTCGTGAATAATATGAACTAGTAATAGTTGACACTACAGCTGCCCCCGTTCTGTATATTGTCTGTCAATAGTATTCTTGCTGGTTGTGTAGCTCTTTGAAATATACCGATTCATAATGAAGATTTTCACACATATTCCATACAATAGGTGAGATAAATACAGGAAACGCAAGGTTGAATGCACAGTTTCAGCTCGTTTTACACAGCTTTGATTAAAACATTCTCAGTTTCGAGAATAGTTTATTCTAAACCATAAGAAAAGATTTCATTAGAAGCTGAATTTTTCCCTATTTCTCTTTCACTTTTTACATTCAGTTCATTATATTTGCCGGAAAGTAAGCCTTAGAAATTAAAAGGACGTTTGATCGATTCACGCTCGCGCATTCTAGTCTTATTTGAAACTTTATAACGGAAGGACATCTTTGAGCAGGGAATAAGTCAGCACAGACTTTGATTGTCGGCGAATTTCTGTAATTGTCCATCAATCTGCTAGTGATAAGCTAGCCGTTGTTCACTCGTCTTGCTTGTTTGGGTCTGAGTCTTATTCCGGTCAAAGAGAGAGAGTGTCTGGCAAGTTTTCCAATATTATATCAAAGATTTGTGAACTCGTGTCTGGCAAACTCTCCAAGTGTTTATATATACACAGTGAAACGCACCTTATAACCTCATCTGCGCTTAACGAGTGTCTTTTGGTCCATAACTTTCAAAACAACTGCTCCACAGAATGTCACTGCGTAACGCCAAGGAGGGGGGTGAATAGGTCCGCGGATCGGCGGATTTGGCCTTAAAAAGCTCACGGATTGTGGATTTCGGCGATAAATCGAGCGGATTCGCGGATTTGAAAAATACCGTGGATCGCGGGTCGGCTGAAAGTTTTGGCCCGGTTTCCGGATTCTGTCAGTCTAGAAGTTCGGATTGTGGATCGGATCATCAATTTTCGGTCGGCCTTGGTCAATGTGCTGGTGTTTTGTCGGCTAACGTTTCACTTCCGAGGTTTCCGGAAGAGACTTTCTCGTTCAGGTAATGGCGGTACTTGCAAAGTGACAAGATATGTGAATGCGTTCGTGTAAATTGTCTAAATTGCAATATGGAAACTAGAACTATCGAGTGTGTATCCTTTTTCTACCACGAAGGTGCCAAAGGCGATGACTTTATTCAAAAAAATAAGTTTCGATGCTGCGTCGATTCCAGTCAATTGGGAAGTGTGGTGAAGCTACGCGAGCACGTTTGGTAGTTTTATACATGAACTGATAAAAATTATGTTCTTCGAAGCTATTTCAGCTAGTTTGCTTGTCTTGATCGTTAACTTAATAGACCTTTTCACGGTTTCTGTCGCCATCTTTGAGGGCAAACACGGCAAAATTTAAATTAAATGTATGGTAAAAGTCGGGATTTTGATGCTCTATAACTTGAGGAAAGTTGACATTCTAAAATTTCTATGTTTTACAAACTAAAGATACTAGTAAAACAGTTAACCAATTAGGTTTGAAGGGCATCGGTTCGCTGGATACAAATGGTTCTACGTTTTCCCGCTAACGGCAGCTTCATTTTACAGACAAATATCTTCTTGAAAATCGTCAAATTAGTTGTTTTACCGATGTAATGTTGCAGTACTTTTGCTGCATGGGCTGCACGTAACTGCAAAAGAGCCGGGGCTAGGAGAAAGCATCGCTATAAAGTTGAACAGAGGCTCCGGAGTATCACCAGAAAACAAATGCAGTTTGCCGTGGTTAACCCTTTTACCCGTCTGTTGCCAAGTGGGAAAAAGATTATGGTCTCAAGACTTCCAAGATGAACCATGCAAAATACTTACTGGTAAGCAAATTACCATGACGTTGAGTTCTGCCTCTTCCGAATTTTGCGGCTCGACTAGAAGCATGTCCAAAGTGATGTCAGTAAGTAAATTTATTGAAAAATCTTTTACGCAATACCAGATACTTTCATTTTGCAAGCTTGCAGACTATTTGATTAGTTAAATCTGTATTGTTGGAAGAAACATTATAAGCTCTGTCCCTAATGCTTAATGTTTTGAAGCTGTAACGAAAACTTCTTAAACATGAAGTCCCGCATCTGTTGCGATTACAGAACAACTATATTAAAATTCATTTTTCATGCTACAACGCTACTTTCTATATACCACGAAAAATGTTTTCAGTCACTTCACGCACACGGATTCGGATTTGAACAAAAATATATCGACGGATCGTTACCACGGATCGGCGGATTTACCCCCTATTCACCCCCTCGCCAAGAGTATCAAATGACTGTGCAATAAATGTCTACCTGAGCGGTCCCTTCGGGATTTTCTGTCTTTACGTCATCCTAACCATTTCGTACTTGCGGGCGCAAACAATAGAAACGTCATCATTACCTACCGATTCCTCGCGGCCCCTGTTTGAGCAAATCGAGATTTTTTCTAGTATACTGACTGTATATTTGAACTGTAAGTACTGTCCTTAATATACGCGCGAGTTACTAGGGTGCCTCCTCGGGATTTCGCCTCTGGGCGAAATGGCCTGCGGGGGCAATAAAGAGGTCTGAGTGTCTTACACTGAGGTGAGGGGCACCAGGTAGGCGACGTAACTCGCTTTGGTCGGTAACCCGCCTGTCCATCTAATCGCTCACTTGTAACGCAAGCGAGGTTGCAACGCGTTTTTCGTTGTATTTAGGACACAACGGGAGAGTAATTGTGCCAGGCGTTCATTGGGGAGACCGTGGAAAAAATGGCTAAGAATCGTTGCGTGATCGAAGCCACGCCTGGTTTTCGTAGAAAGCTTAGGAAAGATTGAATTTAGAGCTTTTCCGAAACGTGTCGGTCCACGAATTCTATCGCTTAAAAGCGTTTATTACTTTGGAACGAGTGAACAGTACTGAGTGGTCGGAAAAAAAAAGAAACTTAATTAGCAAAACTGCGATGTTCGGGTGTTGTAAACTTTCATTGTATGGAAATGACATTGTGATGAACATGCGGTTTATTTTTGGCGATGATTGAAATGACAGGCCATGTAAATAATTTTTTTGATCTCTGGCAATCATCGATCATGTAATTTCTCTGGAATCGAGGCCTTAGAATTTTCGTGTATTTATACACTCGTATAGCCGGCGACTGCAGACGTCTTTCCGGTCGTCGCTAAAACGTGTACTAAATCAATCATAGAAACAAATAAAAAGTATCGACGTCGATAAAGTAGGAAGTAAAAAAAAAACCTTTAGCCGGGTAAATCCTGTTTCGTGTACAATTAATCGCCTCGTCATTTTTCGATCTAATCTCCAAGCAAGCGAGAGTGGAAGTCGCTGTAAGAGCGTTCTTGTTTTAATTTGGTCAAGTTTACACGATAGGTGGGGTGACCCACCACATGTGACCTCACCTGTCTGGGGTCCCCCTCCTCCATGCAAACGGGCTCTTGACTTAGAGCTATTTTAGCAGTCGGTTGTCCTTAGAGAAGGCTAATGGTTTTGAAATTATCAAAACACACAAAAAGTATAGTCTAGGATTACTAAAAAAATTACTGTCAGGAGTGGGATTCGAACCCACGCCTCCATTCGGAGACCAGAACGCCCTCCCCCATTTCTTAATGGGAAGGTTTAATGACCTTGAGTCTGGCGCCTTAGACCGCTCGGCCATCCTGACCTGTATGGTGTAGTGGCGCTATTTTTAAAAATATTTGTAAACGGTTTAACCCCTCTTCAAGCCTTCCGTCCCAGAAAAGACAAGATTCTAGATGTAGTGAAAATGTATTACCATGTCTAAAGAAATTAACTGCAAAAGCCGTAGACGAAGATCCTGCTGGTTGTCCCGGGGGCGGGGGAGGGTACTCTCTATGATGGCCCACACGGGCTACCCTGTTCAGTCTTCAGGTCTTCATGAAAGGGTAGGGGTTTCATTTAGTTAAAGTATATAAAAGGGTCTTTAAAAGGGCTTAAAAGGGCTAACAGATGAATTTTATGGAAAACGTTCTATTTTTGTGATTGATTCCTACCGTGTGGCACGAAATTTCAAGCTTGCGGGTTCTAATTTTTGCGACTTTTTCAGCGATCCGCAAAAAAAAGTTCCAGCAAATAAAAATTACCGCAAACATATTTCCCGCAAAAATTTACTGCATAGCAAATATACTCTAACTTCGCTACACAAACATAGAGCACTAAGAAATCGCGTCGGCTCATATACAAGTTGCCTCTTTCATTCAGAAACAACACGGTATACAATGAATTACTGGTTTTACATAGGGTACGCTTACCGTTGTAGTGTTTGAAAATATGTATTTCTATTGCACGTACTTAACAAAAACGAAAATATTATCAAAGCTGGGTAGTGGGTACTTTCTAAAAATCGCAAAAAAATAAATTTTCAGCCAGAAAAACCAATCTGTCTTAATCGCAAAAATTAGTTCCCGCAAAACACAAAAAATCGCCAATTTGCAAAAGTAAACTCCCGCAAAAATTTCGTGCCACACGGTATTTAAAAGTCTCCTTCGTGTAGCCTACGAAACGCACACGTATTTCCGGTCGTCGCTTCTCTCCCTCCTCCCTTACTCATCGTTGCTAGAGCCGAAAGAACCGGATGCCCTCGCAGGCTACAGATTATTTTTCTGAAGGGACATTACCAGAAGGCGTACTTGAAGCTTAATCCACAACGATTGGCTGATAACGTTGTGTCGTTAAGGCGCCATATTTCTATTTTTCACACATTTCTCTTGAAAAATGCCATCTTTGTTCTAAGTGCCAGGTTTCAGGAGGATTTTTCTCGCTGTTTTATTTTGCTGATTGCTTATTTGCAAGGTTTTGAGGTGAGCTGATATGAGGTTATTATTAAATGGCGTTACAGCCAGCTTACACTTGCGTTTTTCAGGGAGTGTTTTGCGGACTGATCTTCCCGATCAGCAACTCCGCCTGCATTGTACGTTATTTTTCAGCCTTTTTGTGCTCAAGGTCTGTGTTACGCTTTGTCGTATTGCTAAAATGGTTTGCGATTTTCTTGTCTCCCACGGCAAGTTTTTAAAAAACGTCTGTGGGCATCGTCGTTAGCAGTAGTTTATAGCAAAACCCAAATGCACTTATCAGAGGCCATCACGAGATGGAGAGTTGCTGAGAGTTGAGAGTTGTGGCATTTTGACTAGTATCAAGATTTGTACTGGTATCAAGATTTGTATGGATATTTGGCTTAATAGGCCTTTTTTCGCATTTGTTATATGTCACATGAAATTTGTGACAAATTTTGAAATATCACGAGCGGTGTTTAAAATACAAAAACAGTTTTATTTGTTTATTACTACCCGAAAAAGGTTTCGTGAGGTATTTCAAATTAAGCTGAAATACCACTGCATAAATTGCCGAAATATCTCATGTAACCTGTAATAGGCTTTTTAGTTGGCCATATCACCTTCCTCAAAAAACAGTTTGCGATTGCAACGGCCGCCGAAAAACCTGTAACTATTCAGAAAAAAAGCTCTTGCAACGGCCAGTCATTCATGCTTGAGTGGTTTTCCATACTAATCCTTGTAAATTCAGAAATTTCTAAGCTGTCATTTAATCTTTCCCTTATACGTTTAAGTTCTCAAATTGCCCATTATGAATTAAAAGGAGATTTGAGCCCAGTAATGCTTAATGAAATATTTCACGACAGTATGAAAATTTCGAAATTTTAAAAGGATTTGTATGGAAGACTATTCAAGCATGAATGGGTGGCAAAAGTTGTTAATCTGATACAAATCCTTCTAATTTTCCAATTGCTACTTTTGAGATATACAGCTGAAAATTTACAGGTTACCTAATTTTAATGTGCTCTTTCAGCTCGTGCTAATAACAAATTTTTTCAAAAGTGAACTGTTTTCGTGTTTACTAAAAGTTGATCATGTGATGTGATTAACCATTGCAAAAAGCCTGTTGACGTTATTACTGTAATTTTTTCGTGGGTAAGTTTACGAAAATGTTTTAATAGAGGGTCCTCAATAGGGTTCTTCTTTCCTGTCAATCTTGATTCAAATTTTCACTCAATCCCACTGTATATCCTGATTGTTTTGTTTGGCATCCCCAATCCTGTGTATACTTTGGATTCCCGTGTCTCGCCCAGGGGTTTCAATATTAATTCATTGAAGTAGCAAGAAGGTTTTAACAGAGTACCCGACTGTATCAACAAGGGGGCGTTAATCCAGTGCCTCTAGAAAGGTCTGGGGGCATGCTTCCTCAGAAAATTTTGAAATTTTAAAGCCCTAAAATGTGATTTCCACCATTATGGGGACTAAATTGATTACAAAAGAGTGTGTTTTTCATTCGAGAAAAACTTTCATTCAGGTTCTGATTATCAGCCACACAACTTCTGTGAAAACCTCCAAAGAAATGTGTGAAGAATTGACTGACATACAGCATTTATGTAACTAGAGCATAACTCAAAACCAGTGGGCCTTTACGTTTTCATTCAGATTTAATGATATGTTATTTGTTTACAACATCATAAGCACTAGTTGCTTCTTCTTTCGGGGAGAAAAGTAACTGACTTCTCTGAGCAAAATAACCGACGTGTTTCTTCAGTCATCGGTGCTTATTGAAACCCCTGCTCGCCCCTATTTTGCTTTACGATCCCAATACTCCAGATCCCAAAAAAACATATTAGGGATGATTCATATGAACCAATCCGAATCAATATTTTTGTAACCGTGATGATCTTAACTATTTTCTTTTCCATATCTGGAAAGTCTGAACTGTAAAGATGAATGCAAAATTCAGGAAGGTAAGTCATGCCCTGTCCACCTGAATCCAACCAAGCCAAAACCACGTAATTAATTGAATCCCAAAATATCTGGTTTCAGTTGTCGTCATGAATTCAAAAATGTGTCAGATCCTTAAGAAAACACTCTGGAGAGCAGTTTAAAAAAGATGCAGTTTTGGTGTAGACAAAATACCAATTTGTGTAAAAATATGCAGTTTTAAAAACATCTGGATTGTTGTGAACGGGGTGTTATTTTCAGTAATATTGATGATCTTAGCTTCTCACTGAATTCATTTGAATACAGATTCAATTCATAATTATACTATAGTTAGAATTGTAGCATTTCCAACTCTTTCCTTTCCTTTTTCCTGTTCCTGATCTTTTGTTCCTCTTACTGTGATCGAACATCAGAAAAGTGTGAATACCAGAAATATTCCTGAAATGTTATTGTCTTGCCAGGAAAACACCAATCAGGGATGGGAAACCTTACAACTGCAAGCACCAACAGTATTTGTTTGTGGTTTTGTGGCTTGCTTGTGTGTCTTGTGTGTGTTTGACTTACCTGCATTAGTTCATTACTATTATTTTGTGGTGGAGTTTTCCTGTTATTTATTTTGAAAGTAATAACAAATCGGTGTTGTTGTTGACATGCTTTATTCTCCTCATATTTAACTCAGATATTTTATTGAAACATTTCTTAGGGAGTAAAGCAAGTCCTTAATGTGAATAGACTAACTGGGGGTGTACAGGATGAAGGCAAAGTCTCAGATGACATAGCGGCACCTGACAAAGCAGAGGAAAAATCAATGGCCAGTTCACTCAAAAGTGTCAGTAAAATGTTCTGTTTGTTGGTGTTGTTATACAGTTAAACCTTCGTAAGTGGCCACCCAAAATGTAAAGATTTGGTGGTTGCTAACAGGAGGTTTTCTCTCATGAGAGGCAAACTACGCAGGAGTCTTTCTAGACAAGAGATTCTTTTGGTGTTGAATTTTACACATTGATCCATAAAGTTCTCCACATACCAGGGCTGTCACTAAGAGCCAGGGGCTGGTGATTTTCACTGGCTTCTATGAGTGTGAGCCCTGGCTACTCTTTAGGAAGCAAAAGGAAAATAAGACCAAAAGTACTTCCCTGAGCACTGTATACTAATTGCATTAATGCGGCAACTTAACATTTTAGAGTCACAGCCTGCATACTCTGAGTAGCATAGTACATAGGCATCAGGTGGTTGCTTACAAACAGACAATACATAGTCTGCAGGGTTGTCAGAAAGTTTTGAAGTAGATGGCTGAGTTGTCAAAGTATTAGCGGCCTGTCCAGGGATATTTTATTTAAGAAATGCCATCCATAAAGAAATGCCATGAAGAGTAGCTGGCTGATACTAACCACGTAGTAGGCGATTTTCGCCGGCAGCCGGCTACTTTTGACATCCCTGAGTCTGTCACCCCCAAAAGTGGTGGCGCAGGTCACTTACTTAATACATGGTCACTTACAAGAGGTTCCAGCTTAATAAGGCTTTGATTGGGAACATTTTAGTGTTTTGGGTGGTGGTTCCTTTAATGGGAGGTGTTTGCCGGCACATGAAGGTTGACATGCATACATATCAGATGGTAAAGGGAGAATTGGCATGGAGCAACACAGATGGTATGAATTTTCATCTGTTAAAATAGAATGTATTTTAACAGATGAAAATGTTGGTTTCCCTCAACGTAGATTATTGAAGTCTGACATTAATATTAGAGAGAAACAATAGTAGAGTTTGCCAAGATCCCCTTTGACTTAGAATATGTAACTACAGGTCTGTTACTAAAGGCCACAGGGGGGTATTATGAACAAGATTCCCCCGGCGGCAACTTGCAATCTTAGTGATAACCTGGAGTAACTACCTTAAAACGAAACAAATGATGGAACAAAGATCTGTGAAGTAGTCAATCAATTCACAAAATGGTTAAGGGGGTGGGGGTTGGGGTCAATGAGAGATTAAGGTACCAGTACAAGGCAATTCGAAAAATAAAATTGAAAAACCCTCTCTTAATTTACCCTGGACCCAAATATACTCTGCGGTTTCTATGCGAAGTGCGAAGTCAACCAAGCTACGGGCATTAAATATGAAAGTGAAATTATCAAAGTTTCTTTAATTTCCTTCATTTTCACTAATTGTCATGAATTTTAATTTTTTTAGACTGTTGACAGAGTACGTTTGAGGCTTAAAGTGGCCTCTATGTTGAAAAGTGCTTCTGAACCTAATAGAGAGGAAGAGAAAAGGTAATTATTCTTTGCCCTGACAGGCTAAGGTAAAGGTAATGAATTTATTGGAAAAGTTAAATGTGCAAATAATGAGAAGCATGCTACATGTTTGAATCTGGACTGACTGCCCTCTTTTGTATAGTAATTTGATTGAAACACTGTTTTTTTTTAAGCAGCTAGACTTATCAAAGTGATATTCATGTTAAAATTTATAGGTTAAAGAAATTGTTAATTATGATACTTAAGGAGTCGTAATATTTCCCTAACAACTCTTGTGTGGCTTCCGTCACTGGACAGGAAGTGGTTTATCCTTCAAAGCCTGCAGCTAAATCAGGGAAAACTGCAATATATATTTTTAACAACAATAGATAGCGTTCTTGAAGCTGTTAAGAGTAAGTTGAGTGGAAGGGAATTTGCAAGCCCGGATCCCATCTGGGGATATCTGTCAAATTTGTCATCACTGAAAATAGTTTGATTAATATATTGAAAGTACAGCTGGAACCTGCGAATACTTTTCTTTTAATCGTTATGCTCAATTTATATATATATTAATTTATTTTATAGGTATAATCAACTCTCTTTATAGCGGACACCATAGCCGGGACCTTGAGTTAGTTTATTTCAGTCAAAAATAGATCTGTAAATTAATTTTTGCCTGGGATTTAGCTGTTGTCCGAATTATCAGGGTGTCCGCAAGGCGAGAGTGGAATTTGTTTTAGTTGAGAATATTATTATCTAAGCTAGAGGTTTTTGTAACTTTTTAATGCTTTCAAGTACCTGAAGGTTACAAGTTTTTTTTCTCCCTTGAAAATAAATCTTTTCTTCCTATTTCATGTTACTTAGTACTTAGTTTTAAAAATAAACGGTAAAAAGTGTGTCTTTGTTTATAGGGAAAAAGAATTTCATGCAGTGTTCCATGCAATTCAAAATGAGGTAACTTTTGTGTAACACACATGTGGTTAAAATACAATCAAAGATGGGAACCATTTTGGCCAATAAAAAACCTGCGCAGCTAGCAGTTTTGTTCCTTCACGGTAAAGGAGGGAGAGTCACTATACTAGTACAGAAAGTAAAAAGTGTTTAAACTACGTTTTTTATACACCTTTCTTATCTCTTTTTCTTTTGTTTTGTGCATGTATCATCATGTATGAACCTGGTGGATTCGTAACCGCATATGCTTCAGAGGCACCCAACGAGGGTTTCCTCCTAAATACATTGAAAACACTTTTTAGGCTATCCAGAGTGCTTCTAGGTCTCTAGATATGCATTTTGAGCGGCGCTATAAAATTTGTATCTGTTCGGTCATCCTAGGTGATCTTGAGTATTTTCGAAGTTACAAGGGCTTTGGTATTATTTTCCCGAAATTTTTTATGCAAATTGGCGTATTACGAAAGTGAGAAGTATTTTTATTCCTCTCTCCATCATATTTTTGAATTCGAAAATGTTAGGTTACCTTTTTCCTACGTCAATAGCCTTATCAGGGGAGTGAAATGTGAAAAGTTAAACTTCAGAAAATCGTTGGGAATTTATTAGATAAGCTTGAAAAATTGCACATGAATGGAACTGTCATGTAGAACTGTTTAGCCGTCCGCAAGTAATAGAAATTTCTCGGCAATGTTTGCATTTCCGAACAGATATTTTACAGAAAACAGTCGTTGGGTGCCCTTGATGCATATAGCCGTCACATTTACCTGTTGGAATTTTTTAAAAAAATCTGTTGGAAAATACGACAGTTGTAGTTTATAAATTGATTTCTGTTATTTTATGTTATGTTGTCATGTTATCTTATATAGAAAGAGGAGCTACTCATGTCCAAAGAGAAAGAAGAAGAAAACATGTGGGACATCGTTGATTTAGATGATGAGGCGATCGAGGAGTATGCCTCAAATGAACTACTGGGACAGTTTTTGTCTAACACAGTATTTAGGACTGGAATCCTGTGTGTTATCTTATTTAACAGTATATTGATAGCTGTTGAAACAGATCAGGAACTGGTAAGTGACATTCAGATGTACCGTTAAGCTTTTAGATGAAGCTTTCATATAGCAGAGCATCCGCGCGCGCGAAGCTTGCGAAGCGGAGACCCATACCTGGAAGAAAATGGAAACCTATCGATGCCAGAAAATTTGGTTGTATCATCAGCTTACGCCCGCCCATCCGCCCGTACACTCTCCGGGGGTAGTGAAGGGAATCCCGGACATTGACGTTGCGTTTCGTTTTTGGCGCAAAATCAACCATTTTAGAAGCAACCAACGGAGTTGCTCGAGTAAAAATTTACGACAAAATTTTCGGAAATAAATTTCTAAGGCTTTGCTTTTTGCTTGGTCACGCTTTTGTCACACGACCCCTAGTCAAACTATTGACAGGTGAATTGATGCGTGACAATTTATGCAGCATCTAGAAATTTGTTTGCCAGCAGACTACTTGCCGACAACTTAAGCCTTTTTTTTAAGTTCAGTTATGTTTTTACATTATCGTGTTCTTGTACTGCCGCCACAAAATGAAATACAACTACGGTCAAGGTTCTTTTCCTGTTTTTCAAAACTGAATTGTTTATTTGGTGTTTTTGTCGAGGAAAGTGTCGCAAAGGGATTCATCGATGGCGATACACGACTGCGAGTTTTATTGAACGGCTTCAAAATCTCTGATATACGTAGGTCAACTCATTTTTGGACTAATAGGTAGATTTGGGGTTATTTTGGTCTAATAAAATTAATTGGACGTAAAGTTTAACCGTCTCTTTATCAAATATAAAGGCACTCATTAAACATTAATTTATTTTGTTTTTTCTTTATGAATTATCAATGGCTTTGGAAGATTCGCTCAAAACATTTCAGGGGGGCTGACAGCTTAATAAACCATTCCTACAACATCACATTGTTATGATATTTGTAACAACAGAGGTTATCTCGGATTTGACAGGAACAGAAATACAGCCACTTGTTTTCTGTGTTGGACCAGTGTCTTATGACCATCTTTGTGTGTGAGATTCTCGTCAAATGGTATCATGGCTTTTTCATGTTCTGGAAGATGGGATGGAATGTCTTGGATTTCTTTATCGTGGTAGCTCTTCTTCTTGGACCCTGTGAGTATGTTAACTTTTAAGACTGAGTTCCATGTATCTACAGATCCTCTCCGACTCCCATATCTATTATAACTTAACCCACTATGAAAACTTCACTATATATAGATATTCTGGTAATAAAACGTGCACACGCGTGTTTTTATTACCAGAATACAATACGGCTGAGTTCTGCGACCTTGGCTTCTTGATCTGTGTCGCATCCTGGAACTCAAGATTTCCAGTTAAATGCGTTATTTTAACGTTTCCCCCATCAGCGACCATTTTATGAACTTTGCAGAGTGATATACAGAGTATAGGATAATCACCAGAATGTGATTAAAAACTCAAAGTAATTATAGGGCCACTATCTACTCTCCAGTGTAGTTAGTATATACCAAAACATGCGGTCACCTCCGTGTCCATACGACGTAGCGAATAATTCTTCACTAGAGACCTTAAGATTCTAGAACGAGGCCGACTACGAGGACGAGATGTAACCTAGGGTTTTTTTGCGTATTCTGAAAAAAAAAAAAAGAGAGAGAGAGAGACCCTCCGAGACGTTTCATTGTGCTTTTTGCACCAAAAAAGTTTGCACGGTCATTTTTATTACAGGAGGTTAAGCCCTCTTTCGATCGCAAAATGATAAGACTTTTAACATTTGGTAAACGTATTTTCGCCACTACGACATTCTCGCCAAAAAAGGTAGGAGAATGTCGTCGGGTAACACATTTGCCTCCAAAATGACGCTGGTTCTCGCGTGCTCATTATTTACTATTGGGAAAATGTCGTACTTGCAGTCACCCTTGTCCTAGAATCTTAAATCTTTATTATCTTGAGTTTAAAAAACCAGCTACAGGGCGAACATTACATCCACTGGGAGGAGGGGGGGGTTAGGTGTGTAGGAAGTTTTTTGTCTTGATGTTGACATATTATTACAGTACTTAGCACAGGATCAGGAAGTCGAGGAGTGCTGAGGATTCTCAGGGTGTTAAGAGCTTTTCGTAGTCTAAGAAGGTAGAGAAGTCCTTCTATATAGAGTAGTTAGTGTTAGAGAGGCAATGAATTAATTTCTCTTTGTTCTTAAACTGTCCAAAGCTATACATTAAATCCATCGCATGATCAGTATTTTTCGTGTTCCCCCTCAACCTGATTAATTGCATTCACGTAACCTAAGATACCCTGAAGTGATTGCTAAGGATTCAGGACTTGAATACCAGGGACTAAGTACAGCGATGGCGAATCTTGGTCTTTGATAAGAAATCTCCAGGAATGTCCCGTCCACTACGGTGGTCCAAGCATGATGATGATGATGAAATGATTTCATTCATTAACGAGTAACCCTCCTGTCAATACTTCGGTGAAGTCTGTGAATCAAAGCTGGTGTGATTTCTGGCACGGTCCATGCGCACGCATGTTTTCTTCTCCTCAACCAACATTCAGTTTTATCTTTTTTGTAGCATCAGTTCGCTGCCTGGCTTACAGATTGTTGTTCAGACTATTCTACAGTCAGTCCCAGGTTAGTTTAGCTAATAACAGCCTTCTAGTTTACCATTTCTTGCCAAATAGCGCGCACCAGCCATCAAGACGCAAGAAAATAACGGGATTTTGTCTGTAAATACCAAGGCCCAAACAGCGTATGAATAAAATGCAGAACTTCATTTTCGATGAGTTTATTACAACGGCTCACACTCACTTGTTTGAGATTATTATTTCTTGATTTTTCTCGGGTGGAATTGGAATTTTGGAGTGTTTGGTGACGGACGTTACACCTGATCGACTTCTCATTCTGATCATTTTGTATAGAACTTTCTAGTTGCCTTCTAATTGTCTATCTGTGATTATGGACAATATTGTTTTGTTAATGATTATATTTAGGATAATGCCTGAGATCTGAGGCCTTTTTGAAAATTATTATTTTTTAGAAGGCCAAGGAGCGAGGGCATTGTTCGATCTAATGCACCTTTCCTTTGTTTTAGAACCAGCAAATCATTGTTGTGGCCACAAAAGTGAAACAGCAGGTTATTATTCGTAATAATGACCTCCTGTTCCGCCTCAGCGACCTAGGCCCGGTTTTTCGAAGGCCGATGAGCGCTTAACCCGGGTTTCTTCTTGTGTTCAAAAGCATTTTCTCGGATAATTTTCTCCATTATTTTTAGAGCTTCCAATGATCAACTTGTAGACCAAAAGAATTACACCTGAACTGCTTTTTAAGCTTTCAAATCTGAATTCAAATCTCGCACTAACCCTGGGTTAGCTTAACCCAGCTTTGAACAACTCGGCCCTGCTCTTTAACTTGTTGGAAATAGAGAGGCGAAGTCGTTACGTCACGTTGCCATGAAACAAAAATTTTTGGATGACAACAAACCGATAAAGTGACTTAAAAGTCTATTCGCACTATTTCAAACTTCACCGATCTTATTCAATTTCATTTTATTTGGCAAATCTTGGCGAAATTTTCTTTGGAACCGTATCTATCGTTATCTAAGTTTAGAAAAAGAAAGCGACAGTTTTGGAGTTGTGTTCACCTACTCAATAAAGTGGGCTGGTGAAATTAGAAAGTTTCATGTCGTAGTGGTGCAACAACGGCAAAGAAATGTACAAATAGCGTGATGCACGTGCAAAGTTGTTGTTTCTTAATATAAACATATTATTTTTTGCCGTTCTCCTTGCCGTCGCCGTCGTCGTTGGTTTTGTTGTCATCCCGAAATAGTGCTACCATGGTAACGTGACGTCACACTTTTCCTCTCTATAAAAGCCTGTTCCATACAATGTAAAGGTTTATTAATTGTTGTTCTCTGTGCAGACATGGCCAATTTGGTTTTGCTGTTGGAGACTGTTTGGTGTTCTTTTTGCAGGCATGGCCATTATTGGTTTTGTTTTACATTAGGTAATTATTCTCTCTGCAGTCATGTCCAATATTGTGTTAATGATTATTTGTTGTTCTGTCTGCAGACATGGCCAATATTGTTTTATTATTGGTGATAATCATGTTAGTGTTTTCTGTGATTGGTGTCACCCTGTTCAGAGACGTTGTACCGAAATATTTTGGAAATCTGTCCAGCTGTATCCTTTTGTCATTCCCATTGTCCTGATCTGCTCAATCTCCAAAGAGTTCTTGTTTGTGTTACTACAATTCAATTAATTCCCCCGAAAGGTGTATCAGAGCAGAACGTCATCGTCAGGTAATATCCATGTTTTAAGCTTTCACGCCTATAACCCCTCGTCCCGGTTACAAGCCCATTTATTTTTGCAGAGGAATTTTTTCCGGTTTTCAGCACCCCTGCTTCAATATAAGGAACTCCCCCATCCCCCCGCCACCCCCTCGGGCAAAAGATCCATCTGTATGCAACTGTGTACATGTTGTTTTGTTATTACCCGTTTACAGTTAATGTTACAACAGTGTTGAATTTCGTCTTGGAGTAAGATAAAGTGTGCCTTTATAAGTTTGTTTCTAGACGTCTTTTATTATCATTATTGTGCAAGCCATCCGCCCCCTCCCCCCCTCTGATATATGCCTGCCCAAAACCCTAATGAACTGTTTTTATACCGAATTTTTACGGTAACAATTTCATTTATAATTAAAATGTGTGAACTTTTTCAAAAATCTTTTTGGTCCTGGTTGCATAAAGCATTTTATGATTACGAGAACTCGTTAGTATTGATTCAAAATAATAGGTTATTATTCCAGAACAATATTTAAGGGTCCTCTTATCTTCAGACTGTTTTATGCAACCAGTCCCAGATCTTGCTGTCTGAAGAAACGAGAAGAGATCTGGGGTCGATACTGGCACTCAGACATAGCATCACGCAAGAAGGAAGTCCACGATCAGCGTCGTCGCTTCAGCAAAACTAGAATCGGTAATTTGTCTTGTTGTGAAATGTCAAGCGACAAGGCAGCGGAGAGCTTTCAGCAAAATTCAACCCCAATTAGAGAAAGAGGTAAACAATTCGTTCAAAATGAAGTCAAACCGTGTAAAGGAGATGTAATTTTGGATTTAGGCTGTGGAACTGGTGCGGTCTCTGCTTATCTTGCCGAGCTTGTTGGACAAGAAGGTAAAGTTTTGGGAGTTGATCCTGACAAGCAGCGTTTAAAAGTGGCTCAAGAATCCTACAAGGGAATTAAAAATCTCTCATTTGTCGAAGGAAGCAGTTCGAATTTTCCTGGTATGGATTCGGGAACCTATGATATCATTTATTCCTTTGGAGTGCTTCACTGGGTTCAGAATAAAGAAGAGGCTTTCAAGAACATGTTCAGAGGTCTCAAACCAACGGGAAAAATCACCGCGCTGTATATCGAGCACTTGCCCACTTTCTTTGTCCGCGGTTTTCGCGAGCTCAATGGAGAAAATTGGGATCGTCTGCTTGATATGTTTAAGTTTGAGTCTATGGCAGAAATCGAGCGGATATGTGCAGCTGCTGGATTTAGCATTCTAAAAAGCTGCCATATTGAAGGTCCACATTTCGAGTTTGAGAGTGCCGACCACCTTCGTTCTTTTTTCTGGTCAGCTACACATGGCGTGTTTGATCGGCAGCTTGCCACGGATACAAGGCTGGCAAGATTCTACGATCTATATTCGACTGAAGGTTGTGGAAAAATCAAGTGTCCTCCTGAAGAAAACGATTTGTTTTCAGTTTTGATTGCTGTTAAACCGGACAAAGCTTAGCGCAAGGCTAAAGCATTTGAGCTTTTTTAGTACACTTGTTGAACGCAGCACATGAAATGTCCGTGGATGGGATTCAAGAAAGTTAAAAGATGTCTTAGTTTCACCTCAACGCATCGCCTAAACACAACATCAAACAGACTGAGAATGTTGTTTTGGGAACAGGCAGTTCATTCTAATATAATTTTTCTTTACTTACTTGCATAAACCACTAGATATACAATCAGGAGTCAGTCATATTGATACACCAACTAAGGTCCATGCAACAAATGATTCAGGTTCAAAATAATAACAAAATGTATATAGCTGAAATCTGCCGAAATAGGACGACTTCTCAAGTACCGTTCTTAGCCGTGCCGTGTCATATTAATGAGATTAATATTCAAGAATCGGACTGGTCGTCTGATTGAATCTCTTTTTCCCCAGTTTTCTATTTTTAGTAGTCTAAACGTAAGGATCGAAGTGAAAGGCATCGTAATTTCTTTATGAAATAAACTGATTTCGAAATTTTAGAGCGTAAGGCCATGTTATTAAACAACCTCTCGACCTCAGAATACATTGTCAAATTAAGATGCAAAGGTCAGTTTGTGAAGTAGATGTTAATGCAACGCTAAGCGTGACAGAGGCTTGCAAGAAGATAATAAAGGTTTTATTATTAAATATACTTTTTTAGTCTATTATAAATGGGCTGAAATCTGCGCATTTTTAGTCTGAAGCTTCCCAAAGATAAGTCGGCCAATTGTTAATTGCATTTTTTCAAATACTCCATATGTTGTAGAGCAGTATGGTCTAAAATGTAAAAAACTTAGCCAAAAGTGTAGAGCTGTCCTGCTTTGAAGTCTTTCTTGCATATGTTATTCAAAGAATTCAGGATAATCTCTCCCCTGAGGAAATCAAGCGACTATCGTATCTCTGATTTACATGGTAGATGTGCGTGCCGTGAATTCCGAAGATGAAGCGCTTTACGATCGGATCACTATTCATGCATTTACAGCCTTTGTAAGCACGGATATTTGGTCTGTAATACAAAAGTTTCCACACGCTGACAACTATGTTAATAAATATGGTAAAAAGCTGTTGTGCCCTCACTACCTGGCTATAAGTCTGTTAGACTTCTTTCGGTCCTGCCCAATTAAGTTTCTTTTATTTTCAGTTCGTATCTTTTACTTTGGACTAAGCTGTTTTCTCAGTGATTGAATATAAGTGACATTCACTTTTGGTTTTTTGTTTTGCTGGCGTGACAGTGAAAACCAGCAATAAGCTATTTCATGATCGTAAGTGTTAAGTCATCTACCTGCTTTTGTCCTGATCCTTAACCGTGGTGCAGCTATGTTTTACCTGTTCGTTTGTCTTACTCAAGACGGCTGGATGGAAATTTTTCAAGCTTTTCAGGTAGAACAATCAGGTGGATTTGTTATTTCGGACAAGTATTTCCTAGCCTTAGTTATAATATAGCCTCCACGCGCACTATTCTTCTTCTCTTTCTTTATCACTTAGACTTTTGAAAAGAAAAAAATGATGAATAAGAGGACAAAAAACAAATAAAATAAAAAGTTATGTGTGTGTTAGGGATCACTTGAAGTTAGAACAAAATTTGGGGCGAAAAAAAAAGAAAAAAATTTACAATTGCTTACTGTGACAAACGCGAGGGGCGACTGGCGGAGTGTCACTCGCAGTTTATGTGATTCACAAGATCTTTGCCTGATCTTGATCTTGGTCACTTGCTGGATTTGTTCTCCGTAGTCCCGAGTTCATTTCCTTGGTCATGCTTGTAAATAACCCACTGGAGTTTGTTCGTCCAGAGGGGACTGATCCTTCTTTCGTCGTTACTTGTTTATCTCAACGTGACCCACTAGATTACCAGTAATTTTGTTACCCCTGTAAAGTCAATTATTGTTTATTCTTTTATAATGTAACGCTCCGCCATACACAATTTTTTTCCACAGGATGTCGGAGAGAATTATTATGTCGGCGGAGGGCTGTTTCTTCTTGTGTTCATAGCTATTGGCGCGTTTGTATTTGCTAACCTCGTTGTGGCTGTTGTGGTTACAAATCTGGTAAGCGAATGTTGTTTTTCCCCTCTGATATATTTTTATTACGAAGGCCCTCAGTTTCTTTTACACATCTCTACCTGGGTTCGTACCACAGTGGAAGCTCTCGTGTGCGGACACCCTCGGCCAGGCCTCTTACCAGAATGGTTCTGATATGCGGCCACTGGAGGTGCAAAAGCTAGATTGCCGCTTGCGGGAGCTAGCTCAGCTACAAATAAATACTGGAAATGCAAAAAAAAAACCTGTTTGTTAGTGTTTGGTTATACTGGGGTGTTCTGATCACGTTGTAGTCTAGGCGCAAGCATTTTTATTATTATTTTGAAGTGTAACCGGAGTGTAAAAACAAAAGTAACTCTTAAACGGATATATGCGAATGATTTAATGTCACAAACAGCGATATGAAAAAAAAAAAAAAAAAAAAAACATTCAGAGGCGAATAAGATTTTATTTCGGTTGTCCGTTTGCGCGAGCTTTTAAACAAAGCTAACGTCTATTTCTTAAACCCTTAAAGTGTTGGCCTTCCGAGATAGTCGGATCCGCGGAGTTGAGAAAGCGCGAACTCGAAAAAAAAAACGGCAGGAAACTGGGAGGAGGAAGGGCGGCGAGAAATTTGAGGAAGATTCCAAGTCGTTAACACATCAACAGTTTGACAGCCAAAATCTAATTATCTCAAAGGTGCCAAAAGTGGGCGGAAGAGGGTCGTAGAAGAAATGACGACAGGCTCTCTCTCCCTTCCTTTTTCCCTTTTTCCAGCTCGACGCCCTTTTCGCGCGCCTTTCACTTTCGCGCCTTCGTCACTATCTGAGAGCCTAGAACAGGTTATTTATTTTAAGGCAAAAGCGACTTGAGCTTTCGTGATATTTCGGACGGACAAGCCGTCCTTCTTCAGGGGATTGGGATTTCATGAAGAATCGAAACGTCGTTACAATTTAAATAGTATAGACGAGGAGCAGTTGGAAATTTGATACAAAGGTAATGTTCAAAAACTAAATGGGCCAATATTAATAATGGTAAAAATTCGTTCAAAAGTGACATTATTTAATTAACAGAAAATAATAATAATATATTAATAAATAAAATGAAATATAAAATTATGAAAATCAATGATGAAATAAATAAGTAAATAAATGATTGAACGGTCGTCGTCCTCTCTGTTTATTCCCTGTGGCGGCATAGTTTAATGTAAAAACGTTAGGATTCTCTTTTGGTTTTCAGTAAGTTCCACGTCTCAGGGGCACCCAACGAGGATATAGTTCAAAACCACTTAACATAGCATTGTTGAACGTATTTTAGTATTTAAAGGGTAGAGATAGGCATATTTTTATCCCCTAAAAACTTTTCATCTGTTCGGATTTCCTAGCTGAAAGTCTAGTGATCCGAAAATTATACGGATGAAAACTTACCATTTCGAAAATTTCAGCCGGGAAAAGGCTCCCGAAAATTCTAGGTGGCCTTTTTTGGGGTAAATATCCGTTTAAAATGGGTAATTATACTATTTTGTAGATGTTCGAAAATCCTAGGAGAGGCAGACAAGCAAGAAATTTTACAACAAATGCTCCGAAAATTCTAGTTCTCAAATCGTCTTCCGAACAGATATTTTCCCGAAAATTGCCGTTGGGTGCCCCTGACGTCTGAAAGTTGGTGCATGCGGGTTGATTGAAATGCTGTGGCACTGCGTCGTCAGTGTTATTTTGTATCGCTCTGCGGTTTTGTTTTGCCTGTTCGATGTATTCCGCTGGTGTGTTTGAGGTGCTTTTTCATTTCCGAAATATCGGAAAACCTAAAGTCGCTTTTGTTTTTGCTGTTTTGGTAAAGTAATGTTTATAAAAATGCAGAGTTTTATGGGATAGCGGCCGTAAGTACGTAAGTAGAGCTGTCTCCTTACGAGAGTGCCCGTTAAGAGAGCTTCGGTTTCACTGTACCTTCAAAAGCGTTGCGACCTTGAATCATTTTCGAGCTTGGCTTAAAAGTGAAGATTTTTTTTTAAACGCGTCAATGTCTTC
The DNA here is from genome assembly GCA_942486035.1 of Porites lobata. Classification (NCBI taxonomy): domain Eukaryota; kingdom Metazoa; phylum Cnidaria; class Anthozoa; order Scleractinia; family Poritidae; genus Porites; species Porites lobata. The sequence continues at coordinate 789,056 of CALNXK010000144.1, read as the reverse complement.
CTCTTAGATGTTTTTATGATCGTTTATACCTGGCTTTTACCGGCAGAAAATTAAGCGAAAGCGCACCAAAATGGATACGTGAGACATCTGACTGAAATTAAATAGGTCGCGCGGAAATTGACGACTTGAAATATCCAGGGTTAGTAAAGGACTTAGACCCTGTTTACATGGAGTGGGGGACCCCGGTCTAGTGGGGTAGGTTTCTTTTGTTCTGTGTCTCCTAGAGTGTGAAAACAAAAGAAACCAACCCCACTAGACCGGGGTCCCGCACTCCATGTAAACAGGCCCTTAGTAAGAAACAGTTCGCACTCCTACACAAATATTGGTGCTATTTCAGTACAAAAGGTGCGGCTTTCTTTAAAGCAGTTTGCAAACAGATTTTTTATATTCATATTATTTATTGTTCAAGTATAGGTAGCTTTATTATTACATTGGTATTTTGTCAAGGAAAATTAAAGTCCCTATAACAGGCATAGCACGTATCTAGCACCCTGTCAGAGAAGATAAAGTAGAATTCGGAGCCAAGTCTACGTTGACTTGTCAGAAGGAGAATTTTTCGGACATTTGGCTGGTCAGCCAATTTCCGCGACTGAGTAACTAGCCAATCTATACAACAAGTCAGTCAGGTGATTAATCATCGGATTAGCCGCGGGGGTTAAATTTCTCTTACTATTTATTCCGATTACAGGAGTTTGCAATGGTTGATGTGAAGACTGAAGGGAAAGAGCGTGAAACGGACGATCTGAAATCCCAACTGGAGGAAGAAGGTAAACTTCCGTAATTCAGGGTATTTTAATATATGTGCACTAAACGATCGTCTTTATATTTTAGATCAGGGAGTTTACGAGGTGAAGTCGGCGACAGCAACAAGAACGTTAAATAATTAATTTGTAGTCTGCGCGGCTACGACGTGAAATCTCCTATTAAATACGACGCAATTTATAGCGGACGTTACCACACGGCGACAACTTTTTTCTCAGCCCCTCAGAATTCATTTCCTGAACAATTCCCCTGATTTTGACAAATTCAGTGTTAGAGTTGGAATAATTGTGATCAATTAAAGAACTGCGAATTCACTTTTTTTTATTATTTCCCTGCCGTCGCTGTCGTGGTATCTTCAACTTTCTTAATACAGGACCACCGCAGCATCTATTTCAGTCAACGCGGAAGCTTGTATGCATGATATGATGCATGGAGCTTCGTGCAGAATCAGCTCAAATATAACTCTCTGGGAAATTCTTCGTTATGTGGCCAGTATTCTGCATTTGGACTCTAATGCGCTTGCCCATATGTGCCGCTGCGTGACGGCAGACTCAGAAATCATTTCGAATTGTCCCAAGTTTCAAACCCTGTTCCGAATCTTTTCGAACAACAGTCGAGATTTTAACACCGAACGTTGCCAATGTTTAAGTCATTCTTACTTGGAGCCTACTTGTGTTCGTTAATTGAGCGAAGGCTCTGAGCACATTCTAAAGCCTAACCTAGTTGTTTACCCTGTTGTCGCAATCGCCGCGGTACCAAATAACAAAGTTTTACTAAAAGTGTTTAGGAAATTAAAATCTCTTTCCAAAAACAGACGTAGAAATGAGAAATAGCAGTATAATTGACTTGATTTCAGTAATAATTATGAGCTGTTTGACTGTTTAGATATCACGGCCCAAACCGTGGGTTTAGAGGAGGTCCCCAGTTTTGTTTATTTGAATCAGATGCCCTTTCAATTACCGGTAAGTGGCTATCTTTCTTGTCGTTCGAATTTGACGTCCATCGATCGAGAATTTAGTAAGATTGTTCTAACTGATAATTCTACAGGGGAGTCTTTAAACAATCCGGCGCTCCTTACTTGGCGTTTTTTGGATAGATTAACGTATGCCTTACAGCCTGTAAGGCAAATGAATCTTAAGAAAATTTACCAAAAACCAAAACATGTATATGATATTTGCGAAAATTCTGTCCAATAAAATAACCGTACAATTTCGAACATGCAGTAAAGCCCCGCGACTAAGAACCTGGATTTTTAAAACCTGTTTGGCTAATATTTGCCAGTTAAGCCCCCTCTAAATAAGAATATGTTTAACCTAAAATTTGAAACAGATTCTTATTAGTCGAGCTTGCTTCAGCAGAGCGGACTATAAAAATGCAGGCGTTTCTTTTTTCTTTTCTTCTTCTTTTTTTTGTGTGGGACCTAAATTGTAGGCCAGGCGTTCCTTGCGGAGACCGTGGAAACTGGGCATAAGAATCGTGACGACTTTCATTGTATGAAAATGAGTCTCGCGATGAGCATGCGGTTTACTTTCGGCGATGACTGAAATGACGCATGTAAGTTTGGCAATGAAGTAATTTTTCCCGAATCGAGGCCCTTGATTTCCGTGTAATTATGCACGACATGTACGATTATTAAAAAGTAGATACCCCGAGTAGGATGAGAAAATATTATAGCGGAGAAATCCTGTTTTGGGGTGTATTGCAAGGCGTTACGTTTCTCAGAATAACGTCACATTTACTGCAACTCTACGGTTAAGTAGATTCACTTTGTTGTATGCATTTAATTGATAGGTTTTCGCAGTTGTTAAGATGTGAAGTCGTGTTGCACATTATAAATAATTGAGATATCAAGTGATGTGAAGTATATATGAAATAATTCATTTCGAACTGCGGTTGTAGATATCAAGTATTAGCTACTGGAAGCAACTTCAACTACCTGTCTAGGGGTTGTTGATTTCCACTGTCGCGTAATTTTTCACGTGCGTACGTGCCTAAAATTTACGTTGGCAAATAAAATAGAGGCAATCTTTGAAAGGTCGCACGTAAGCGTAAAGGTAGAACCTCGCTCAACTTCACTTTTTATCTCCACACTTTATATCTTGCCTTTATTTTATTTACGTGATTGAAATTTACGTGCGATTAAGGCGAGGAGCCGAATACGCCTCAGTGGAAATCCACCCTAAAGTTACGTACGTCACGGATATGTTTATACGTCGTGTAGCTTTGTACTTGACTATCAGGCACTCTACTTGCAGAATTTCATGTCCATAGAATAGAAATTCCATATCGAGCTTTTCCGGAACGGGTCGACTCGGTCTACAAATTCTATCGCTTGAAAGTGTTAATTGCTTTGGAACGAATGAACACTACTGAGTGGTCGAAAAAAATAATAATCGTAATTAGCAAGACTGCAATTGTCGGGTGTTGTAAACTTACATTGTATACAAATGGTCTTGTGATGAGCGTGCGGTTTGTTTTTGGTGATGATTGAAATGACAGGCCATGTAAATCACTTTTTTTATCTCTGGCAATGATGTAATTTCTCTGGAATCGAGGCCCTTGAATTTTCGTGTATTTATACACGCGTATAGGCTGCGACCGCAGACGAATTTCCGGTCGTCGCTAACACGCGTACTAAATCAATTCAGAAACAAATAAAAAGTATCGATGTCGATAAAGTAGGCTGTAAAAAACCTTTAGCGAGTAAATCCTGTTTCGTGTAGAATTAATCGCCTCCTCATTTCTCGATCTAATCTCCAAGCAAGCGAGATTGAAAAGCGCTGTTAGAGCGTTCTTGTTTTAATCTGATCAAGTTTACATGAGAGGTGGGGTGACCCACCTCATGCGACCTCACCTATCTGGGGTCCCCGACCTCCATATAAACGAACCCTTAGAGTTATTTTAGTAGTCGGTTGTCCTTAGGGAAGGCTAATCGTTTTGAAATAATCAAAATACAGAAAAAGTATAGTCTGGGATTACGAAAAAAATTATTGTCAGGAGTGGGATTCGAACCCACGCCTCCATTCGGAGACCAGAACGCCCGCCCCCATTTCGTAATGGGAAGGTTTTATGACCTTGAGTCTGGCGCCTTAGACCGCTCGGCCATCCTGACCCGTACGGTGTAGAAACGCTATTTTTATAAACACGGTGCTTAGGCACGTAAGCGTAAAAGTAGAACCTCGCTCAACTTTTATCTCCACACTTTATATCTTGCCTTTATTTTATTTACGTGATTAAAATTTACGTGCGTTAACGTGAGGAGCCAAATAGGCGTCAGTGGAAATCCGCCCTAATGTTACGTATGTCACGGATACATTTATACGTCGTGTAGCTTTGTACTTGACAATCAGGCACTCTACGTGCAGAATTTCATGTCCATAGAATAGAAATGCCATATCGAGCTTTTCCGGAACGGGTCGACTCGGTCTACAAATTCTATCGCTTGAAAGCGTTGATTACTTTGGAACGAATGAACACTACTGAGTGGTCGAAAAAAATAATAATCGCAATTAGCAAAACTGCGATTGTCGGGTGTTGTAAACTTACATTGTATGCAAATGGTCTTGTGATGAGCGTGCGGTTTGTTTTTGGTGATGATTGAAATGACAGGCCATGTAACTCACTTTTTTTTATCTCTGGCAATGATGTAATTTCTCTGGAATCGAGGCCCTTGAATTTTCGTGTATTTATACACGCGTATAGCCTGCGACCGCAGACGAATTTCCGGTCGTCGCTAACACGCGTACTAAATCAGTTCAGAAACAAATAAAAAGTATCGATGTCTATAAAGTAGGCTGTAAAAAACCTTTAGCGAGTAAATCCTGTTTCGTGTAGAATTAATCGCCTCCTCATTTCTCGATCTTATCTCCAAGCAAGCGAGATTGAAAACCGCTGTTAGAGCGTTCTTGTTTTAATCTGATCAAGTTTACATGAGAGGTGGGGTGACCCACCTCATGCGACCTCACCTATCTGGGGTCCCCGACCTCCATATAAACGAACCCTTAGAGTTATTTTAGTAGTCGGTTGTCCTTAGGGAAGGCTAATCGTTTTGAAATTATCAAAACACACAAAAAGTATAGTCTAGGATTACGAAAAAAATTATTGTTAGGAGTGGGATTCGAACCCACGCCTCCATTCGGAGACCAGAACGCCCGCCCCCATTTCTTAATGGGAAGGTTTTATGACCTTGAGTCTGGCGCCTTAGACCGCTCGGCCATCCTGACCCGTATGGTGTAGAAGCGCTATTTTTATAAACACGGTGCTTAGGCACGTAAGCGTAAAAGTAGAACCTCGCTCAACTTTTATCTCCACACTTTATATCTTGCCTTTATTTTATTTACGTGATTGAAATTTACGTGCGATTAAGGCGAGGAGCCGAATACGCCTCAGTGGAAATCCACCCTAATGTTACGTATGTCACGGATACGTTTATACGTCGTGTAGCTTTGTACTTGACCATCAGGCACTCTACTCGGAGAATTTCATGTCCATAGAATAGAAATGCCATATCGAGCTTTTCCGGAACGGGTCGATTCGGTCTACAAATTCTATCGCTTGAAAGCTTTGATTACTTTGGACCGAATGAACACTACTGAGTGGCTGAAAAAAATAATAATCGCAATTAGCAAAACTGCGATTGTCGGGTGTTGTAAACTTACATTGTATGCAAATGATCTTGTGATGAGCGTGCGGTTTGTTTTTGGTGATGATTGAAATGACAGGCCATGTAACTCACTTTTTTTTATCTCTGGCAATGATGTAATTTCTCTGGAATCGAGGCCCTTGAATTTTCGTGTATTTATACACGCGTATAGCCTGCGACCGCAGACGAATTTCCGGTCGTCGCTAACACGCGTACTAAATCAATTCAGAAACAAATAAAAAGTATCGATGTCGATAAAGTAGGCTGTAAAAAACCTTTAGCGAGTAAATCCTGTTTCGTGTAGAATTAATCGCCTCCTCATTTCTCGATCTTATCTCCAAGCAAGCGAGATTGAAAACCGTTCTTAGAGCGTTCTTGTTTTAATCTAATCAAGTTTACATGAGAGGTGGGGTGACCCACCTCATGCGACCTCGCCTATCTGGGGTCCCCGACCTCCATATAAACGAACCCTTAGAGTTATTTTAGTAGTCGGTTGTCCTTAGGGAAGGCTAATCGTTTTGAAATTATCAAAATACACAAAAAGTATAGTCTAGGATTACGAAAAAAATTATTGTCAGGAGTGGGATTCGAACCCACGCCTCCATTCGGAGACCAGAACGCCCGCTCCCATTTCGTAATGGGAAGGTTTTATGACCTTGAGTCTGGCGCCTTAGACCGCTCGGCCATCCTGACCCGTATGGTGTAGAAGTGCTATTTTTATAAACACGGCGCTTAGGCACGTAAGCGTAAAAGTAGAACCTCGCTCAACTTTTATCTCCACACTTTATATCTTGCCTTTATTTTAATTACGTGATTAAAATTTACGTGCGTTAGCGTGAGGAGCCAAATAGGCGTCAGCGGAAATCCACCCTAATGATACGTATGTCACGGATACGTTTACAGCTATTTCGAGAAAGGTTGTCGGAAGAAGTGCACGCGACAATCCCGAAAGGTATTGTGGGTGGTGTTGAGTTCACTGTTCTTCAAGAAATTTGAAAGAATGGTACGAGAGACCATGGACATATGTTCGCGCCGCTAAAGGAAAGCAACAATTAAAGGTAGGTTCGACTGCTACAGTGTCAGGAACAGTGTATTGATTATATCCCATATTACCTTTCGGGATTGTCGCGTGCACATTTTTTCCGACAATCTTTCTCGAAATAGCTGTATACGTCGTGTAGCTTTGTACTTGACAATCAGGCACTCTACGTGCAGAATTTCATGTCCATAGAATAGAAATGCCATATCGAGCTTTTCCGGAACGGGTCGACTCGGTCTACAAATTCTATCGCTTGAAAGCGTTGATTACTTTGGAACGAATGAACACTACTGAGTGGTCGAAAAAAATAATAATCGCAATTAGCAAAACTGCGATTGTCGGGTGTTGTAAACTTACATTGTATGCAAATGGTCTTGTGATGAGCGTGCGGTTTGTTTTTGGTGATGATTGAAATGACAGGCCATGTAAATCACTTTTTTTTATCTCTGGCAATGATGTAATTTCTCTGGAATCGAGGCCCTTGAATTTTCGTGTATTTATACACGCGTATAGGCTGCGACCGCAGACGAATTTCCGGTCGTCGCTAACACGCGTACTAAATCAATTCAGAAACAAATAAAAAGTATCGATGTCGATAAAGTAGGCTGTAAAAAACCTTTAGCGAGTAAATCCTGTTTCGTGTAGAATTAATCGCCTCCTCATTTCTCGATCTAATCTCCAAGCAAGCGAGATTGAAAAGCGCTGTTAGAGCGTTCTTGTTTTAATCCGATCAAGTTTACATGAGAGGTGGGGTGACCCACCTCATGCGACCTCACCTATCTGGGGTCCCCGACCTCCATATAAACGAACCCTTAGAGTTATTTTAGTAGTCGGTTGTGCTTAGGGAAGGCTAATCGTTTTGAAATAATCAAAATACAGAAAAAGTATAGTCTAGGATTACGAAAAAAATTATTGTCAGGAGTGGGATTCGAACCCACGCCTCCATTCGGAGACCAGAACGCCCGCCCCCATTTCGTAATGGGAAGGTTTTATGACCTTGAGTCTGGCGCCTTAGACCGCTCGGCCATCCTGACCCGTATGGTGTAGAAGCGCTATTTTTATAAACACGGTGCTTAGGCACGTAAGCGTAAAAGTAGAACCTCGCTCAACTTTTATCTCCACACTTTATATCTTGCCTTTATTTTATTTACGTGATTAAAATTTACGTGCGTTTACGTGAGGAGCCAAATAGGCGTCAGTGGAAATCCGCCCCAATGTTACGTATGTCACGGATACGTTTACAGCTATTTCGAGAAAGGTTGTCGGAAGAAGTGCACGCGACAATCCCGAAAGGTATTGTGGGTGGTGTTGAGTTCACTGTTCTTCAAGAAATTTGAAAGAATGGTACGAGAGACCATGGACATATGTTCGCGCCGCTAAAGGAAAGCAACAATTAAAGGTAGGTTCGACTGCTACAGTGTCAGGAACAGTGTATTGATTATATCCCATATTACCTTTCGGGATTGTCGCGTGCACATTTTTTCCGACAATCTTTCTCGAAATAGCTGTATACGTCGTGTAGCTTTGTACTTGACAATCAGGCACTCTACGTGCAGAATTTCATGTCCATAGAATAGAAATGCCATATCGAGCTTTTCCGGAACGGGTCGACTCGGTCTACAAATTCTATCGCTTGAAAGCGTTGATTACTTTGGAACGAATGAACACTACTGAGTGGTCGAAAAAAATAATAATCGCAATTAGCAAAACTGCGATTGTCGGGTGTTGTAAACTTACATTGTATGCAAATGGTCTTGTGATGAGCGTGCGGTTTGTTTTTGGTGATGATTGAAATGACAGGCCATGTAAATCACTTTTTTTTATCTCTGGCAATGATGTAATTTCTCTGGAATCGAGGCCCTTGAATTTTCGTGTATTTATACACGCGTATAGGCTGCGACCGCAGACGAATTTCCGGTCGTCGCTAACACGCGTACTAAATCAATTCAGAAACAAATAAAAAGTATCGATGTCGATAAAGTAGGCTGTAAAAAACCTTTAGCGAGTAAATCCTGTTTCGTGTAGAATTAATCGCCTCCTCATTTCTCGATCTAATCTCCAAGCAAGCGAGATTGAAAAGCGCTGTTAGAGCGTTCTTGTTTTAATCCGATCAAGTTTACATGAGAGGTGGGGTGACCCACCTCATGCGACCTCACCTATCTGGGGTCCCCGACCTCCATATAAACGAACCCTTAGAGTTATTTTAGTAGTCGGTTGTCCTTAGGGAAGGCTAATCGTTTTGAAATTATCAAAACACACAAAAAGTATAGTCTAGGATTACGAAAAAAATTATTGTTAGGAGTGGGATTCGAACCCACGCCTCCATTCGGAGACCAGAACGCCCGCCCCCATTTCTTAATGGGAAGGTTTTATGACCTTGAGTCTGGCGCCTTAGACCGCTCGGCCATCCTGACCCGTATGGTGTAGAAGCGCTATTTTTATAAACACGGCGCTTAGGCACGTAAGCGTAAAAGTAGAACCTCGCTCAACTTTTATCTCCACACTTTATATCTTGCCTTTATTTTAATTACGTGATTAAAATTTACGTGCGTTAACGTGAGGGGCCAAATAGGCGTCAGTGGAAATCCACCCTAATGTTACGTATGTCACGGATACGTTTACAGCTATTTCGAGAAAGGTTGTCGGAAGAAGTGCACGCGACAATCCCGAAAGGTATTGTGGGTGGTGTTGAGTTCACTGTTCTTCAAGAAATTTGAAAGAATGGTACGAGAGACCATGGACATATGTTCGCGCCGCTAAAGGAAAGCAACAATTAAAGGTAGGTTCGACTGCTACAGTGTCAGGAACAGTGTATTGATTATATCCCATATTACCTTTCGGGATTGTCGCGTGCACATTTTTTCCGACAATCTTTCTCGAAATAGCTGTATACGTCGTGTAGCTTTGTACTTGACCATCAGGCACTCTACTTGGAGAATTTCATGTCCATAGAATAGAAATGCCATATCGAGCTTTTCCGGAACGGGTCGACTCGGTCTACAAATTCTATCGCTTGAAAGCTTTGATTACTTTGGAACGAATGAACACTACTGAGTGGCTGAAAAAAATAATAATCGCAATTAGCAAAACTGCGATTGTCGGGTGTTGTAAACTTACATTGTATGCAAATGATCTTGTGATGAGCGTGCGGTTTGTTTTTGGTGATGATTGAAATGACAGGCCATGTAACTCACTTTTTTTTATCTCTGGCAATGATGTAATTTCTCTGGAATCGAGGCCCTTGAATTTTCGTGTATTTATACACGCGTATAGCCTGCGACCGCAGACGAATTTCCGGTCGTCGCTAACACGCGTACTAAATCAGTTCAGAAACAAATAAAAAGTATCGATGTCGATAAAGTAGGCAGTAAAAAACCTTTAGCGAGTAAATCCTGTTTCGTGTAGAATTAATCGCTTCCTCATTTCTCGATCTTATCTCCAAGCAAGCGGGATTGAAAACCGCTGTTAGAGCGTTCTTGTTTTAATCTGATCAAGTTTACATGAGAGGTGGGGTGACCCACCTCATGCGACCTCACCTATCTGGGGTCCCCGACCTCCATATAAACGAACCCTTAGAGTTATTTTAGTAGTCGGTTGTCCTTAGGGAAGGCTAATCGTTTTGAAATTATCAAAACACACAAAAAGTATAGTCTAGGATTACGAAAAAAATTATTGTTAGGAGTGGGATTCGAACCCACGCCTCCATTCGGAGACCAGAACGCCCGCCCCCATTTCGTAATAGGAAGGTTTTATGACCTTGAGTCTGGCGCCTTAGACCGCTCGGCCATCCTGACCCGTATGGTGTAGAAGCGCTATTTTTATAAACACAACACGGTGCTTAGGCACGTAAGCGTAAAAGTAGAACCTCGCTCAACTTTTATCTCCACACTTTATATCTTGCCTTTATTTTATTTACGTGATTAAAATTTACGTGCGTTTACGTGAGGAGCCAAATAGGCGTCAGTGGAAATCCGCCCCAATGTTACGTATGTCACGGATACGTTTACAGCTATTTCGAGAAAGGTTGTCGGAAGAAGTGCACGCGACAATCCCGAAAGGTATTGTGGGTGGTGTTGAGTTCACTGTTCTTCAAGAAATTTGAAAGAATGGTACGAGAGACCATGGACATATGTTCGCGCCGCTAAAGGAAAGCAACAATTAAAGGTAGGTTCGACTGCTACAGTGTCAGGAACAGTGTATTGATTATATCCCATATTACCTTTCGGGATTGTCGCGTGCACATTTTTTCCGACAATCTTTCTCGAAATAGCTGTATACGTCGTGTAGCTTTGTACTTGACTATCAGGCACTCTACTTGCAGAATTTCATGTCCATAGAATAGAAATGCCATATCGAGCTTTTCCGGAACGGGTCGACTCGGTCTACAAATTCTATCGCTTGAAAGCGTTGATTACTTTGGAACGAATGAACACTACTGAGTGGTCGAAAAAAATAATAATCGTAATTAGCAAAACTGCGATTGTCGGGTGTTGTAAACTTACATTGTATGCAAATGGTCTTGTGATGAGCGTGCGGTTTGTTTTTGGTGATGATTGAAATGACAGGCCATGTAAATCACTTTTTTTTATCTCTGGCAATGATGTAATTTCTCTGGAATCGAGGCCCTTGAATTTTCGTGTATTTATACACGCGTATAGCCTGCGGCCGCAGACGTATTTCCCGTCGTCGCTAACAAGCGTACTAAATCAGTTCAGAAACAAATAAAAAGTATCGATGTCTATAAAGTAGGAAGTAAAAAACCTTTAGCGAGTAAATCCTGTTTCGTGTAGAATTAATCGCTTCCTCATTTCTCGATCTAATCTCCAAGCAAGCGGGATTGAAAACCGCTGTTAGAGCGTTCTTGTTTTAATCTGATCAAGTTTACATGAGAGGTGGGGTGACCCACCTCATGCGACCTCACCTATCTGGGGTCCCCGACCTCCATATAAACGAACCCTTAGAGTTATTTTAGTAGTCGGTTGTCCTTAGGGAAGGCTAATCGTTTTGAAATAATCAAAATACAGAAAAAGTATAGTCTGGGATTACGAAAAAAATTATTGTCAGGAGTGGGATTCGAACCCACGCCTCCATTCGGAGACCAGAACGCCCGCCCCCATTTCGTAATAGGAAGGTTTTATGACCTTGAGTCTGGCGCCTTAGACCGCTCGGCCATCCTGACCCGTATGGTGTAGAAGCGCTATTTTTATAAACACAACACGGTGCTTAGGCACGTAAGCGTAAAAGTAGAACCTCGCTCAACTTTTATCTCCACACTTTATATCTTGCCTTTATTTTATTTACGTGATTAAAATTTACGTGCGTTTACGTGCGGAGCCAAATAGGCGTTAGTGGAAATCCACCCTAATGTTACGTATGTCACGGATGTGTTTTTATACGTTAGGTAGCTTTGTACTTGACTATCAGGCACTCTAGTTGAAGCACTTCATGTCCATATAATAGAAATCCCATGCGGAGCTTTTCCGGAACGGGTCGACTCGGTCCAAAAATTCTATCGCTTGAAAGCGTTGATTACTTTGGAACAAATGATTACTTCGTGGTCGAAAAAAAAGAATAAGCTTGTGAGCAAAACTTCGAGGATCGAGGATCGGTTAAGAATCGGATCGTTGTGATCGATGTGGGCCGCAGACTGTAGATAAATTTCACAGAACATATTTCGCTGTACTGAACACTAAATTTAAGTAAACTACTCCGAGTCTGACTGAGTCAGTGATTGTTTTGACGAGAAAGTGAAATTTTCCTGGAAAATGAAACGCTTTATCCCAGTGATACTGTGATATGCTGCATGCTGTGTGCTGCTCTAAACATTGTACATTGTACTCTGAGACTGTAGGGAGACATTAAAAGCAGATACTAAGCAGCTATGGAAAATGTAATTACTTTCACGCGAGTTTGATATCTTATAAAAGGGACAACAAATTCAGCAGGAATACGCGTGAACTGAATTAACAGTCTGTTGTATTATAAGGTTCTGCTAAACTTACACATTTTTCCTGTGCTGAACATATACTGTACCGAGCCGTATCTTGGTCCGCCACATAGAAGCTACAAATATTTATACTGATAAAAATCATCGTTCAATTTTTGGAGTGTAATATGCCTGAAAGAGAGAAGCTAAGATGTGCGGCCTGTCTCGCCTTGCAATTTTTACGTTTTGAGTATTTACATTATGACATATAACACTCGTTTTGTATTCCAAACGAAAAAATAGTATAACAGCACCGGCGCCTTTGACAACAAAACTTATCTCCAAGCAAGCGAGATTTAATGCTACTAAGAGCGTTCTTGTTTTTCTAAAATCTATGAAAAAATTCTGTACACTTTGGCAAATAAGATAAGTCAACATTCAGAATCCTCTTTGGAGGCATAGGTGCCTTACAACTCCAACTGCAATGTGAATGTCAATGTTTAAAATCAAATAAAATAGTTATTGATGCAATTTCAAGTGAAATAACCCATATAAATTATATGAGCAAAAATTATTAGTATTGACTGTTGTATCTCCTACACATCAGCATATAGAAGAGTCTGTAGAATGATGAACTTTTGAACCAAAACCATATAGTATGAAAAGTGCATTTGAGACAGGTCCTCTGACATTAAATCCTCCCATGGTTGATATACCGCAGGATTTATTTATGTACCGTATTTATGGCTATAAACTCTCTAATTTATCACAGATTTTCAGAGAAGTAGAGGTGAACATAAATTACACATGTCTTCTAGAAATTTCCAAATTTCAGTCTATACATGATGATGAGTTAAATGCTAAGATTACAAGGTGGAATTATTATTGTTTAAGGGTTAAATCAACTGTTAGTCAGAGCTGATCGTAATAGGAGACGAAATTACAATAAATTTATGTGATGTTCTTAGGTACGACTTCAAAATTCTGTAGATCAGTACTTTAGTTCTTCTTTTTATGGTCATTTTTACATAACTTCTAAAATGGTATGTACATTTTATATGAGGAAACTCAGGAATAAGCTTAACCACTAAATACTATTAGCTGTGTTGTGTGTTGTTTTCTTCAGATAATAAAAACCTATTTAAGAACCTAAATAGCCTAAACTTGCGCTAACTACCATTTATGTAAGAACCTGTTTAGGCCGACTTGGAAAAGTCCAGGTTCTTAATCGCGGGGTTTTACTGTAATCCCTTAACTTATTTTCGAAGTGGGCTTACACACAAAGGTGCTGATTCTGGAAGGAAAATTTACTTTTTTAACTCTCACAGAATTATAATCAGAGGAAGTACGTTTTCAAGGTACAATTGATAGTATTGGCTTATTCATACCCGATAACTGAACTTGAAATTGGTCTGAATGGGCGAAGGGCTACGTCTGACCATGAACCATGGTGGAGAAGGCCTTTTGGTCGAGACTTCGTGAAGAATAAGCTTTATGCATGGAAAGTGGTGTACTTTGTATTGTAGTTCATACCGTAGCTCGCGATCGGTGTCTATTGAAAACCGTTCGTATCCTTTTGATGCGGTACATTGTATATTTAATTTTTTAATCAATTGAGGACGGTTGTCGAGCTTAAGCCTCTAGTTCGCCGGGGGGGGGGGGAGGCAGGTGCCGGTGAGGCTTATATTATACATTTTTCGCTGTTAATGCAGCGTCAGTTGTATTATTTAACTGTGGCAGCATTGAGTGAAGTTTATGGTTCCAATCACTGACCATTTTGTCAAACAAATCAGCTCCCTTCACTTTTGTAACTTCTCTTGGTTGTCTGAGAGTTAGGGCATCATGGAGGCGTACCTGACGTACATGCTCGTGTACTCAATAACTGAGCCAATTAAAGTGAGGCACGTGGAACTCTAACTGCCTGATTAAGTGAATGCTTTAGTATCCGATTCTTAAGCATTCATAATGTGTGTGTACGAAGCATTTAGCAGTTAGCAGTATCTTTTTTAATTTTAGTCTTCCATGTCTTTGAGAATACAAAAGTGGTTGTTGGCGAACTGAAATTTGTCTTTTATTGTGATATGTTTTTAGAACCTGACAGACATTACCCATGAGAAGCTAGAGAACTATTTCCTGATTCTGAGTACGATCGAAAAAAACCTTGTGGAGGCCAAAACCATCCAAGCAGAGATAGTGAAGGTAAGACGGCAGCGAAAACGTCACTTAAAAAGCGAATTCACGCTGTATCAAACGTTATCACTTTTTTCCACCTCGATCAATTAGTCAGACGTTGGAGATGATTTTCTGGCGTCGCATTTTAGATGTCTTTATTTAGGTTCAGGGAAGGAAAAAGAAAATCGTTGTCTTGTGCTGACGTTTTTGTTTCGATTTCCACGCAACGCGAAGACAAAAAAAGAGCTGCGTAGGAGACTACTTCTTCCCTACCACTCCTCCTTTTCCCTTCAAAATTAATGTGGTTACGCCTTCACGAGACTAAAACGAACCCATTACAATGGTAAAAACTGACCACTACTTAAGGTTCCTCAAATTTGTTTAAGCCCTCTGGAAAAAAATCATCTTCAAAAATTAGGGGTGTTCCACAGCGGTAGTCCGTGGACCGGGTCCACGAAGGGGTCCATGGACCTGGTCCACATGCAGGGGTGGTCCATGTTTTGCATACGTCCTTACCCCATTGCGCCACCGCGACCTAATGTTGCCGTTTGTCATGTGAAAATTAGCTATAATATCGCGCACTGTTGACTTTCGTGCGGGAAATGAAAGAAAAGGGACAAAAATAATCGCTTGGTTCAATTGAAAATGATTGATAAAATGGTTTAAAAGGAGCAAGTACTTGGTTGCCGCTATGTTGACCTCTGGTTTGGCACAACGGCTACAAGCGTTGGTTAGCTTGCTTCGCAGCAAAAAAGTCAAAGATCGATCATTTGTGGTCTTCTGAAAGTACCAAGGAAAGGTTTTGAAGTTTTTGTCGTTATTGTTGTTTACATCGTGTGCATGCAACGTAGTACGAATTTACCGTCGCGTCGTTCCGAAGGCCAAAAAGAAGTGGGCAACCGCAACTTTTCAACAGGGATAGAACTCGGTGAAGAAATGTGAAGATGAAATAATCAGCATGTCTAGAGCGTGGGACAAAGAAAAAATCTGAGTCCCCGACAGGATTCGAACCTATGACATCCCAAACACAGGGCGGGCTGATCGTAGCAGTATGCAGGACGAGTGTCAAATATGAACCTGGTATATGGCCTCGCTTTCCGTGAGTTCTCCGTAGCTTAGGTTCGAATCCTGTCGGGGACTCAGATTTTTCTTTGTTCCACGCTCGTGACATGCTGATTATTTAATCTTCACAACACAGGGATACTTTTTAGTTTGGGAGAGGGTTGTTTTTTACGTAGAGACGGAGCGATTTCTTCCAATAATTGGAGATAAATCTCGTTAAGGTGATTGGAGTTGACGGGTTTGGTTACCGACGAGAGTTTGATCAATTTTATCCGTTCTTCCTTAGATGTGGAAGGCCAAATGGATGTGAGCACCTGACAAATGCTTTTGGGGCATGGGTACACTTGGAATCGACTCAGCCATCATAATGGCGATGCAATGCAATCGTCTCTCACAACAATGAAAAGTGTAACAGCCTGCGAACAGGCTCTCCTTTTAAGGGATATCGAGAGATGTAAGGCGAAAGGAGACGCTGGAGCATAGCCTGTGTACAGCCGCCCCCTCCCCTCAGAAAAGATCGTAGAAGGGGCTGGGGGAAGGGGGCGGCTGTACTCAGGCTATGGGAAGCAAGGTGCGGGGAAGGAAAGTGAAAGCTCACTCGCGCGTTTTCTTGCCACTCGAACTGAAGAGGTTGCTACCAATCCATAACATTTCTTGGTGGTCGTGCGCGTTCGCTATTCGGTGAGCCAGTTTACGCTAGCAACGTCCTCTATCTAATGGCTCCACGTCTCGTTTTTCACCCATTTCAACCAACCCTTGGCAATATAACAACATTGCGGTAGTCACACCTGCCCGACACAAAAAATGCTCACAAACGCGTCATGCAACGACGCCCAAGTGTACGCTCCGATTGCGTCTTGTTGAAACTTTGATCTTGTATGCAAACACAACAAACACAAAACAGCTTTCCTTGCCCGAAAAGTTACCGGGACTTTCGAGAAACAGGCCCATGGCTCGATTTGATTTTCATGTACAGTGTAATCACTTACTGGCCAGGATCTCGGCTTTTTTGACGTCCTCGTTGACGTCGCTGTCGCCGTCGTCGTTGCCTTTAAAGCCCCCTGCTATCTTAGGTTCTATAGCATCGGCAGGTTTTGTGGAGACATCACAGCAGCTTACGCTAAAAAAACAGATTCGCTTTTCTGTTAACTTTCCATTATAAATTCTTATATGGTGTTCGGTAGGCTTATCATGTTTTTTGGATGAGGTTTTTGTGATATCCGGAATAATCAAGGTCGAGGTAAGTGTTATCAGCCGAAGTCGAAGGCTGAGGCTGATAACACTAACATTACACACTGTAAAGTTCGACTTCAGTTGTTCTTCATGTAATTTTACTGACAGAAACAATCTTGCTTCAGATGATGTTACCTAATGCTAACCGTGGGTCACACCTCCCTAGAGTACCTAGCCTAGCTCACATGATCTTATTCTCAAAGGGGTAACAAAACATATTATTATTCATTCAAAATATTTCCCCGATTCTGATTAACTAAAAGCACACGCATAATTCACCATAACCAGTTACTTAAGACTAAATTTGGAAGAATTTTGGGTTTAACGAGGAAATGACGTCAAAAATGCAGCGTTCTTGCAGGTAAATGCACCGTTAACCGAGAAGACCTGGGAACGGTTGAATTCTTTTGGTTGTGAAAACAAAAAATGGCGGACATTTTACTCGTTTCAAGAGTAAGAACTAGGCGAAATTATTGCTAAAAATATGGCAAGAACAGCAAGAACACAACTCGAAGGGCGACATCTGCTATTTGGAGAATATTTGCGGCGCTGAACATTCCTAAACGTGCACTATTGAAGGTAACTTAACATCGATGCAGGTAAGCATGTGTTAACTTTGTTCTTAAACTAGGAATTATTTTGAATGAATAACAAAACAATTATTGAATTCGGCTTTTGTATCATATGGAGGTCTCGGGGGGTGTTATCCTATAACACCCTCCTCAATCTCCATGACTCTTCGTAAGATACTGAGCCTCATTCCATAATTGTTAATTATTGTGCCGGGCTTGTAACAGTTCCGTCCCGAACTGGCTGCTCGTCAGGACGCGAGTAATTTCTTGTTGCAGTGAGAAAAAAATTATTTCCTCTCCTTTTTAAATTCATTTTTTTTACATTGCCCATGCCATTTTTTACAGGTAACTCTGGTTAAAAGTTATTTTTTAAGAATTTTTTTACATATGCATGATAATTGAGCTGATTTAAAAACCTAGTATATAGTTAGACGTTAGGGTGCGTGCAAACGGACCCAACAACTCCCAACATTGTTGCGCCAACAATGTTGGGAGTTGTTGCGTGCGTGTTGGCAGTGGTCTGCAAACGGATGCAACAACTCCCAACAATGTTGAGACCTGCAGTGCATCGTGGGAAGGATACAACCCTTAAGTCTTTGTAAACCATGCGTAATGAGCGTGCGTGGCTCCAACAATGTTGGAAGAGCTGTGCAAACGGATCCAACATTGTTGCGCTACACTTCGGCGATCACGGAACAAAAGAAATGTTGAAAGTTGTTGGCTGAAAAGTTTGATCGATTTCAAACTTTGCGCAACAACACGCAACAACATCCAACAACATGTAACAGGGTGTGCAAACGGACGCAACATGTAACATCCAACAAAGTTGGGAGTTGTTGGCCAACAATGTTGCGTCCGTCTGCAAGGGGCTATACTCATAAAGTCTATGTAAATGTGAATGCAGATTCTGCAATAGTGGTCTGCTTCTATTAAGAAACAAATACATAAATAAATTGTCCAAAGGAAAATGGGTCATTACTAAACTAACTTTAATGAAAAGTGACATATTCAATACTAAAACAAAACATTTTAAACATTTTCCTTTGTGCTATCATCAGTGGTGTTTAGCGTGTTACTGACTACTGCTGTTATTTATTTTGCCAGATCTTTAGTGAAGTGACGGACTTGCAAGAAAAGGCCAGGAAGGAAGGCATTCTAAAAAATGATTCGGATGAGGTTAAACGGATGAGTGAGGACAACAACTTCTTGGTAAGGAACTTTTCTTTCTTTTCCTTTGGTACAGTGTTGAAAAAGTGATTTGCTGACATCAGTGTTTCGAGGCCGGATCCCTTTTTTCTCGAGCTGACCCTTGAGATGACGAAATCGGCCAGGTATATCCTGAATAATGCACCATCCTTATGATAATAACTCAAATGTGAATAAAAGTTTACCAAAATAAGATAGTTATGTCAAATACGAAAAAAGCAGGGAAGATCTTTTGAACGCGATGCCAGGCCGGGATGCGTGGAATAAGATTATTGTTCAGAGTATCCCGACCGAATGTTGATGATGACGAAAAAGCGTTCTCGGCTTTCTCACTGCTTCTCTCCACAGAGAAAGCGTTTATGTTCTAAATTAGGAAAAAAACAACAGACAATATAGGACGAACACGACTAGTTGTATCGAAAAATACTGAAATAACAAAAAAAGGCTAGTGATTAGGGCTACAAGTGGCAAGGGTTTAAATAGTTGTAGAATATGCGTCGCAAAGGTCCCTCGGGAACCAAGGTTTGATATGTATAATAGCCAAATGCCGAATGTAAACATATAAATTACACAACGTTTTGATAACTAAACTTCCCCACAAATGTTTGACCAAGGGAAAAAAAACAACAACAATATCGGTATGGCTTGTAAAAGGTGTCTTTTTCGGAGGTACACTGGCGAGAAATAATCGGCTGTCACATTAAATTAACTGAACACCTTGTTTTAGGGTAAATCTCAATAAAACGTTTAGTGGTTTTCTCATTGGTTACTCTTTTTTTAGTACTTATCTTTCTTACAAATACTGAACTGACTGCACGAAAATCAAACGGATAGGGCTTCTGTTCACACATAAGAACGGTGATTTCGGCGCGATTTCTGTAACAGAGCGGAGCTGCGCCTCGCCGATCCGATCGATTTGGTTTAGTGTGAACGTGAGGTGTTCGGACCTTAGCGGAAGTGACTAAGAAGGTGGGAAAGAAGTCTGGAACCTACTGACACGGAGGTAAATATTTTAGGAGTGAAGATTGGAATTTAGGGACCAAACTCTCTCGGACAACCTCTCCGGCGGGACGATGTTCGGTGTCAACATACCATTGATGCATTGATTCTCTGTAACACTGAATACAGATCAGTGAACATGCTTTTAAAAAAACGTACCGCAGCACGTTTTTAACTATTTAAATAACTTACTCCTTGAACAAGCCTGACAAGAGGAGGAAACGGTTGGTGTAAAATAGGCACTTTCAACAGTTTTCTAACGTTTCCCAAACTAAAGGGAAAGTGTGCTATTTCCATTTTCGAGCGTTTCCCATCCCCAGTGACCTATATACCAATCACAGATGACAATATTGAGAAATCATTTTTGAAAGGTAGTTTTATTCCCTGGATTCTTTAAAATAGTTTATTTTACTGACACATGCCAAGCCCTATGAAGTAGACGTTACAATGTAAAACCACAAATTAAGGTGTAAACGACAACTAGACTTTATTCTAGATACTTTTCCTTTTTTCCTTACCACATAAGAAGTAGTAATTCCAGAAAGTTGAAAAAAGAACTTGGATACTGTGAATCTATAATGTATATTATAACATAGCTAGAAAATCCGCCTAATCAAATTCAATAGCGCGAGCGTGCTTCATATTCCTATTGAGCACGCTGATGACGTCAATAAACTATTCGTAATTCCTCGAGTTGTTGTGAGCTTAGCAATCCTGAGTCTCATGAGTGCATCCATAACTCGGCAGTACACGATAAAAAGTTTACCATGTGTTTTATAAGGAAATTTAAGAGGAAACGTTTGAATTTGTTAACCGATAGTAAGGAAAAGAGGTGAGTGCTGTTGTTGTTGTTGTTGTCATCTCCGCGAGCTGTGCAGACTATGGCGTGAGATCATTCTTTGCAAAGTTGTTTTCTCTCAATAACAATTTTTCGGTGAATTAATAGTCTTCCGGCACCTAAATATAGATTTTACAATCATTTTAGAGTTCACTTTCTCTCAGTTTCAGGATAAAAACATAAGCTTAACTGTGAGGAAAAAAATATACTCACGTAAACATTGACGCGTACTGCTTTGAGCGCGCCCTACAATAATAAAATTTTAAGTTAACTGGTGCATTGATCGCTTTGATAATGTTATAAAACAATTAGTTCATGCTGCAGCTGTGCGTATGTCGAGATATTGAGCACTTGGGAAGTTTGGAGAGCACTCAAGAGGCTAGAGTTGCACTCGGCTGCGCCTCGTGCAACTCTTACGCCTCTTTCGTGCTCTCCAAACTTCCCGCGTGCTCAATATCTCGACATACGCACGCTGACGCATGAACTAATTGTTAAATAGCTAAAGCGATCAACAAGCCACAGGCAAACCTTATAATTGTTATTACCTAGCCTATTTACATAATGTATACTTTCTAGTAAGCGTGAATGTTATATAAATTGACCAAAACCGTAGAAATTTATATAAAAAAAAACTTATTATATGAAACTATAACTTTACAAATCATAGGTTAACATGAATAAATGCAAAGTGACTTTTAAACCAAGAATATTTGAAATCTAACCTCTTGTTTCAAATAAAACAGGCTTCCTTTAGAAAAGACAAGTTGCTGAAAATAGACATATGTATTCTTTGTTTTAGTTTTCTCTTACGACGGAGCCTGTTTTAAGAAAAGGGAAGACCATTCCAAGCCTATATATCTCAGGGGATTTCTCTCTATGTCTTGGTTAAAGCAAGGTAGTGCAAAGGCAAGGTAGACCTCATGTAATGGAGGTTATACTTAGAGTTGCTGTTGTTTATTCCATACATTGGTTTCAGCAGTTTATTTTCTAGCAGCGTTAAAGAGGCTGAAGAGGCTCTTAACTGTTTCTTGATCTAAAGTGTCTCTGGACAGCAGCCTAAGCCGCGGAATGGTTCAGTATAGCCGGCAGCCCCCTTAAATAGATCTCTAATATTAAGGAAGGCTAGCAGGTGTCCCAGACTAGAATGGAAAAGATGACTGTGGGAAGTATACTTGTAAAATAATTTTTCTAGAGCGTTCTTATGTAAGTATCTGAGTCGTGTACTACATGACAGTCATGTGTAACACCTCTACTTTATTTATTTACAGTCTTTTTATCGAACAAACGTTAGTAATGGAGAGGAGAAGTGTGACGTCACGTTACCATGGTAGCAAAATATTTGGATCACAAGAAAAGCGAGCTTAGGCAACAACGACGGCGACAGCAACGAGAACGGCAAAAAAGTAATAAGTTTAGTATAGGTAATCACATGATTTCGAGTGCAATTTGGAATAAATAAGCACGAGTAAATTTTTCAAAGAGCAACAAAAGTGCACGAGCCCGTAGGGCGCGCGTTTTTAGTTCATTCAACTGACTGGCTGAAACAGACTGCTACCTTTGTCAAATTCAAACTTTTTTAAGACCAACGCTTTCAAAATCATTCACTAAGAACTTGGAAATGTGTAAGGATTGATTTTATATGGTCACCAGCCTGTTACACACAACTCGATTTAAAATAATCAGTAAAAGTAAGTGTTTTTAAATTCATCCTCGATTATGAGAGCTCGGCGTTTACAAGAAGTATACTGCCGTTTTGAAATCAGGAGAACGCTTCGAGCAGCCAAAGATAAGAGTTGTTTAACGACTGTTCGTCATTGTCTGTTCCTGAGACCCCATCACAGCTGGATTCATGGAGAAATTTTTGAGATTTACAACCCAAAAATGTAGGAGGCAATTTGTTTTCTTTCGTCGCTGCCATCGATGGGTGAGTGGAGACACAGTTGTGATGTTGGAAACTGCCAGTATTAATTAAATATAATGTTTGCATTTTCTCAGCGCTGAGGTTTTCATTATTTCATTTGGCCTTGGCCTATTGCAGGAGAGAGTCGTCGTCGCTCTTCTTCGTCGGCTTCATCGTAGTCGTTCTGTGGCCTGTGACTTTAGCGATATATTCTGAACTTACAATCTTTGATTTCTTCAGCTTGCTGACTGTTGTTTTTCTTGCACTATGATTCCCAAACTTTTTTCTCACTTTCTTTAAGGCTAGTACCAGCTACGGATACTTTCATTGTGTTAGTTATGGTATTTTCGCCCATTGGTTTAGTTTGAATCAGATGTGTAGATTTTCGGTTTCGTTTGCTACTGAGGTAGAAAAAAACAGACCATCGCATGGCCAGTGTTTTAATAGAGGTCTTCGCGTGACAAAAGACTTAAATAGAGCAACCGGACGCCTTTCTCCTCCAACAAAAAACGTACGTGACTTGAAATCCCTGTTGTTATCATGGAAAACTTGTATCCTTGTTCACTTAAATGCCTGAAAAGTGTAGCTGTCATGGCTTGCGTGTGGTTGCCACCGCTTTTGCTCTTTATTTTTTACCTTTTAATGGCGTAGTCTGTTATAAGCAACTTGTTTAGTTTCTTTGGCGCATTTTCCTCGCTTTTTTTAACAGTATTTTTCTCTTAGCACCGCATTTTCAATACATTTAGCCGCAAAGACGTACTTTTTACCGTGTTCGGGTTTTTGGAATGTTTTCTATTGTCGTTTTGCGTACAAAATCAAATCGTTGTTTGCAGAAAACCATGTTCATTTTCTTAAGTTTTGTTAAAACAGCTAAAATCTGATTGGTTCTTGATTGTTTCTTTTGTGTTTTCAGCCAGTCAGAAACCATTTGTAATTTGCACTTGTGTTACAAGTTTTGCACTCGCGTTACAAGTTTGCACTCCTTTCTCAGCCAATCAGAATTGAGTAATTTTTTCGTGTACATTATTACATTAGTAAAACAACAACTTTGCACGTGCATCACGCTTTTTTGCACATTTTTTTGCCATCGTTGCACTACTGCGACATGAAACTTCCTAATTTCACGCACCCGCTTTACGGAGTAGGTGAACACAACACAAGAAGTTTCTTTTCCTTTTCTAAGCTCAGGTACGGTCCCTTCGGATTAAACACCAGAAAATTTCGCTGACATTTGACAAAGTAAATGAAATTGAATAAGATCGATGAAGTTTGAAACAGTGCTAATTTACTTTTAAGTGAATTTTCGGTTTGTTGTCATCCAAAAATTTTGCTAGCATGGCAACGTGACGCAACGACTTCTCCTCTCTATAGAAGTAAGCATTGAACCACTATTTTTCCGAAAAAAAACGAAATCAATGTATACTTCTTAGCGGACTTCATATCATGGTGAACGTACAATAGAAATATTACATAAGGTACATTAACGGGCCTGCAGAGGAATAACAGCAGCATTTTGTCTTTGCCGACATTTGAATAATTCCAGGATAGCTTTTTTAAACTCTGGCATTCTGATTGTGTAAACGATGACATTGACAAACGAGTTTGCACAGAATAGAGCCCCTAAAGAATTTCGCAAACGCATAGATTTTAAGTGGGATAAAGCAGCTATAACGTATGGTAGCCACATCAGTAAGGATACAACAGTCATGATGAATAAAGTTATAGTAAGTTTTCTTTGTCTATTGGTTGCTGCACCGTGTTGCTGAGGCTTCGCCCCACGAAGAAATTGAACAACAATGGAGGAGTAAGAAACACAGATAACAAATAGACACAAACAGCTGTATGACTCCCACAGGGGAAAATAATACCTCTGCAATTCATTCCAAAATGCTAAAAATAACGAAAGTGTAACTGATACCATGGCAGGTAAAACCCAGGTTACGGAAATTGTTACCCAGTAGACATTTTCTGTTATGAAACGATGCCTGAATGGACGGAAAGTCGCATGCAACCGATCTAAAGAAATTACTGCAATGCTTGTTAGAGAGGTGAGAGGAAACCAATCGAAGAGAGAGGTTATTATCAGTCTCTTTTTCAGGGTTACGAATATACTCACAATGTCACATTTAAGGCGTTCATGTAGCTCAATTAATACAAAGAAAAATGATATTACTCCAACGAACATGTCAGCAACGGTCAAGTTTATACCCAAATACATGGCACGAGTGCGAAGATTACTGTTCTTCATAAAAAGAATGATTGATAGGAAGTTCACTATTACTATAGCAACAGACGCGGTAAGGAATACAGCAAACCAGATGATGCACTCTGATGAAGAAGACATTTTGGATTTTTTTTCTTTTCGTTGCAAACTTTAAGAGGTCCCCAATTTCTCTCTGTTGCTCGACGTATTCCTTTGGAATAAATTTGAACAAAGTTAAGTTAGTTCGAGAAGGGTAACAAATAAGAGTGAGATCAATTCCTTAAAGATCGAGAATGGAAAAAAACATTTACAGAAATTCCTCGAAAGAACGCTCACCTCAACTTTAATTCCTTGAAATGCCGTCACAAAAGCTGAATTGACAAAACTGTTTTCACCTATGGAAGACATTAAAAGTAGCGCTTGAGGGGAGAGTAGTCAAAAGGATGAATTGGCTAGCTAAGAGATAAGACAAAGAGTCTTTGAATTTAACCTGAAAATTTAAGTATTTAACGTCGGCGCTCGTTTACTTAGTAACTAATAACTGATCAGCTAGTCGAAAGATGAGTGTCACCGGATGCTGTAGTTTCACGAAAATGACCACCATTAAGCTCTTCTAAGACCAGCAAATGTTCAGAGTCATTCCGTAATTTTAATTTTTGGAGGCAATTTTAATAAAACTAGTTGTTGTACTTAATTCAAAGTTTCCCTACTTCTAGTCATTCATAGCTCGAAATTATATGTTATAGGACGCAAGTTTGCAGTGATCCGGAAGGGAAACAATTTGTTATCTGCAATGGACAATGAAAGCGGAAGTAAATGGAACTTGCACTATCACGTCATGGCTCAGTGATTTTAAGAGGGTTCGTGCAGAGCCTCTAATTTTTTGAAAAATCTTGAATTTTGCAAAGCAATTTTCCAGACCTTGAAAAAGTCTGGAATGTTTTTTCAAAGCTACAACAATTGCTTAATAAGTGAATTTTTTTTCACGTTGTCAAAATCGCCTATTTGGTAACCTTGAGTCTGGAAATATAAATTATTGTTTTGGAAAAAGGGTGGAAAAAGTCTTTAATTTTGGATTCAAAAATCTTTACGAGCCCTGTTTTAAGTCCCAAGCGGGTTAACGCTTATTCTTTTGACAACATGATTAGCTGGTCTACATCGCGCAAAATTAGGCGTTTATCAGTTTCAAAGTTTTTTGTCTATTGTTGTCATAGTAACATCGATTTTACTAAAACCTCTATTTTGATAAATTTCAATCTATAGTCAATCATTGGTGATAATTTTATAGCGATTAAACAAGGATAAAATCACTTTTCAAGCGATTGAAAAATATCAGTATGTCCTCTGAAAAACTATATCAAAACACCTTAAGTCGATGAAGTAACTAGAACAACTAAATTTGAAGTTGATTAGTCGAATATTGAGCTCATCTCATTTTTTGTTTCAACATCGCACTCTTCAATTGAAGAATTAAAACAGGCAGCTATTTGGCTATTTTACCTTCAAACAAACTCTTTGATTTTCTTGGGTTCTGCACTCTCGCACTCTCGCCAAAACAGCTAACCTGACGCGCCGTGCGTTGTCTTAGAATAATTTGCAATATACGAATGACTAATGTCAATAATGCTATAATCTAAGCATCTTCAAAATGTGGTAAGCGCGAGCTGGTTATGACAAACTATCCGGGGGATTAAAGCCATTCAGAAACGGAGAGAGAATAATAATGTTGGATAATCCCCGAGAGTTCAGCTCATCTTCGTCTTTGCCTTAGGTCAATAATTTTTCTTTAGTTTAATTCGTGAGGTAAGTATGGGAGGAAAAAAAAGAAATCTTTAGTTCAACATTTTTATGATGTGAGATAAATGACATGAACTTGAAGAGGAATGTATATAATTTCGTTTTTTCCAGGCTATTGTTGAACTTTATTTAAACCGTTCTCATAAAAGCATAAGCTTTATGTTTTGCTAATCATATTTCTTGCTTTGATCGTTCTCGTAGACTGAGCGGTGGCATTTTCATTCGTGTCGACGATCAGCGACGGGGGACTTCGCGATCGAAAGATTTATAGTGTTCTTTACTGCAGTGCTTACAACGTTCCTGTGAATTGGTTCTTTCTAACCAAAAATGAGAAAAGTAAAATTGCATTTTGTTCGCCCACGAAGCACTTAGGAGTTCCTATGAACTCGCTTCAACGTGTCCGTGCGTTCCAGATCGAATTGGAATTTGGAAGTGTTGGTTTATGAGGAGAGGGGAAACCGGAGAAAAACCTCTCGGAGTAAAGGAGAGAACCAACAACAAACTCAACCCCTGATATGGAACCCGGTCCACTGTGGTGGGAGAGGCGCCACCCTTGCTCTCCCAAATCAGTCTGTTAAACATGTTGAAAGATGATAATTCTTTACGTTTATTTTATTTTAAGTTGTTTTGCTCACTACCTTACTTGTTTCAGCAGTACCATTCAGTTGAAATAATAAGTTTAAAAAGGGGAGTTAAATAGCTCTTTAACTATCAAAACCTGAAAAATCTTACCTTGAGATATGTTATCCCGAAATAAGACGTCTTTAAGTGGTTTTGGAAATCAATTTTTCTGTCATTATACTCGGCGTTGTGTACAGTTCGCGCTCGATCTCGTTCTGATCTGAAGTCATTAGAGTTTGCTAATAATAACCGCAGGAAGGGTGATATTGGGGAATATGACGTAGTCCTGGACTATGTCTATAACCATCTGAGTAACTATACTAACAGCAAAAATAGCAGAGGCACAAATGTCTTCGCAATGGCTATTGCAAAATTTAACTGACTTTTGTCATTGTTGTCATTTTAATGACAGAAGTCAGACAAACATGACGTTTTAATGACAAAAGGCAAAAAAGTGAGAATTCGCTAATGTTAATTTAAACTTGTTTGTCTGAGTTTCAATTCTATAAATAGCAACTGTGCGCAGCGTTATTAGGTAATACAAAAAGAAAAAAGGCAGATATTGAACAGTATCAAACTAATATAGATTACATAACTATGAAATTTGTAAGATACGTGTGTAACAGCCAAATTAGCAAAGCTTTCGAGTTGGCTGCTGCTTATTTGAAAATAAGGAAAGTTAAAGAAAAAGCCAACAATAAATTACAGCGAACTAATCCGTTAGATGAAACAAGAGTTATGAAAGCATAAATGAAAATATGATTGGGTACTATTAGTAAAACTATCATACATTAAACAATCGGAGTATTGACAGGTTTCACACAAACAGGTAGAGAAAATTGGGTTTAAATTGTATTTGAGAAGATAAAGGAACTATGGCTGATATGATTTGCAGGCTTTGTACGAAAGGTAACTTTGCCGCTGGTGGTCCAGTACTCAGTTTTGGTCGGTGAAAATTGCTCTTAGATGCTAATGTGAGTCATGAGGGTGCTATGAAACTGTGTTAGGAATACTGGAAGACCAAGAGAGGATAAAGGGGACAGAGAAGGCATCCCCCATACACACCCTATTCCATATGTAATTCGTCTCGAGTTATTTTTAAGACCACAGATCCCAAGGGGGATTAGACAACAGCCAATCACATAGCGCGAATGTGTTCCGCGTAGATGACCTACGCTCAGAGCCACGCGTCCTTCACGAATTGACGCAGAAAAAAATGGCGGAAGACGCGGAGAGCGATATTGCTACTCGTTTTGTCGACGAAAACGACTAAAGAGAGATTTCTGCTAAAGCTGAGTCAGTGAAACGGAAATTAAAAAAGAATCGCCCTTCCTCTCTTGTATGGAGCTAACAGTACAGCAGGGAAATCCTTAACACACTCAATATTCTCTCAGGATCATTTATGATTTACAGTTTGAAGAGAGCAATTTCTGGTTTGATATTTATTCTTTTATTAGTCTTTTATTGTTCAACAAAAATAACACTTGGCGTCCTACTTGCTTTATTGTACAAACGACCGGTTTCAATAGACCGGCGAAATTTCTCATTTTATTAAAGCACTGAGGTTACGACAACTTCTACTTAAATTGATTTCACGGTTTGTCAAAGAGTCCAGAGATTCCCTTTTCCCAGGTAAGCGCCGACTCATTTCGCTTGAATATTCAGGAATGCTCTCGATCTCTTTACGCTTTCATTGCCTTTCGCCCGACATGTTTTGCAAGGCGTTTAGTCATGCGAAACCTCCACGAAACATCCACGCAGCGCGCGAGGTAACTTTATCCCGATTCTAAAAATAACTCGAGACGAATTACCTTTGGAATAGGGTGTGTATGGGGGATGCCTTCTCTGTCCCCTTTATCCTCTCTTGTGGAAGACTGCTGATGAAAAATACGAAAACACGCATGTCTTCAATCACATTCTTTATAATCAAGTTAAGAATATCAAGGAGTTTATCAAAAACTTTGAAAGACGAACTCTATTGCCAACGGAGAACATACAGCAAATGCATTTATTTTGAAGATTATAACTCTCTAGGTTAGATGGCTATACATTTCTCCACGCTACAACTGCATAATTTAAACAAGGCTATATGAGTGTTTAAGCGTTTTGTATGCCAACATAGCGTCTTGATTTACTCATATTCAAATATTTTTAGCCCGCTTGTTTTTAAAGTGGCTAATTTGATCTTTCTAAGTTAAATGAGCGATAGCTAGAGATGTGCTAGATAAACTCCAATGTACTATATGCACGTTTTCCTCTCAAAACTAAAAAAACTTGTTAGACTGACTTTTTTCGTGGATGAAGTTATGTAATATGAAGTTGGTCTTTTTCATGTTGAAAGATAGTTTATTAGCAGCACAATAATTGGGGAATCTAGCCATCTCACAATACATATTAAACTGATTCAACGTCATGTAATGTCATCCGAAGAAGAGGATGTTGACATCATCAATAATTCGGTGGAAAATTAGCAATGTCATTGATACTGATAAAGCAAAATATTAGGGGGTCTAAGGGAGATCAAGAAGTTATCTATAATTGACGTGTCTGTGATAACCAATTTATTGCTTAACAACAATAATAATAATAACAGAGAATGTGGCATATGAAAACCGTTGTGATCCCTGTGGTCGTTGGTGCGCTTGGTACAATAACGAAGGGGATGGTAGAAAACATCAAGAAAGTATCAGAGAGAGCTACTGTGACAGATATTCAAAAGATCTGCATGCTGGGATCTGCACGAATCCTCAGAAAGGTGCTTAGTGTATGAACAGAATGATTGACTTGAGTGACTGATGCTCCAGGTGCATGGTTTGCGCCCGTCTGATGCACAGAAAAAACACCAGCAGAGGCTGTGATAGAAGCGACAATAATAATGATACTCACTGATTCGGGACTCAAAATCCTCCAAAAAAAGGCAAGGCAGTCCGTAGCTCCCTCTGAGGAATTTAATAATTTAACATCTACACCGGGAGATATTGGCAACCAGGAGACATGAACAAACTAAGTTATGGTGTGTGTTTCATTAACTTGCTTGTTTTATAATGGTTTTTGCTGAATTACTGCCAACATTAACAAGATGCTGATTAATCTGTACAGTAATATCCGAGTGATCAGTCAATAGGCTCTTTGCATGACTTGATCACGTGATCAACTTTCGGTAAAAACGAAAACAGTTCACTTTTGAAAAATTTTGTTAGCACAAGCTGAGAGAGCGTGTTAAAAGTATGTAACCTGAGTATTTTCAGTCGTATGTCTCAAAAGTAGCGATTGCAACGGCCGCCGAAAGTTGGAACTTTTGCCATCCAGTCACGCTTGCATGGTTTTCCATACAAATCCTTGCAATTTCGAAATTTTCAAGGCTTTCATGAAATATTTTCTTAAGCATTACAGGGCTCAAATCGCATCTCATAATCTTATCTCAAATTCATAACAGGCAATTTGAGCCCGTACATGCGTAAGAGAAAGAATTTAACGACAGTTTAAAAATGTTAGAATTTACAAGGATTTGTATGGAAAACCATGCAAGCGTGACTGGGTGGTAAAAGTTGTTTTTCTCATACAAATGCTTCTAACTTTCGGCGGCCGTTACAATCGCAACTTTGGAGATTCACTGTATCTATGATATAGGACCAATAACCGGCATTGACATCTGACCTCTAATATATTGGTACTCATCACAAAATTATTGTCATCACCAAAATATAATTTTTGTGATAACTTGATATTTTTCGATCGAGCATACAAATTACTAGTAGATGGTCTGAGATATCAACTAGCGCAACCCTAGAAACCAAATCCATATTTATTTAGAATTTTACCAGATATAGTCAATCAAAGAAGATAATTCCAGCAGCTTGTTAGAGTAAAGCACTTTTAGGTACTCTTCAGTTATTGGAAGCTCAGCTATATTTAAGAAAATCGATATTAAAATCTCCTGGAATATAAATCTCAGACTTAACGTATCTCTTTGATTAAAGAAACAAGCCAACATTATTATTAATATATTACGAGGTAGTATCAAAGTGACAAAAAATCCAGGCCCACATATTAAGTAACAGCGGCTAATGCGTAGCTTTATAAGGAACTTGAGATCCGACGACAGCCGCAACGGTAACGAGAAAGTCAAAAAAAAAAATAGCAATAGGTTAAATAACTGAGAAGAACAGCAACTTCAACTTTACACGTGCATCACACTTTTTCTGTACAATTCCTTGCTGTCACTGCACGACTTTGCCTAATTTGGCGTTTTATAGAGGACATAAACAAGCGACGGCGAAATTCTGTTTCTCTTTCTGAACTAGAGTATGGTTCTTAGGAATTGAACGGCAGGAGAGTTCGCCTACATTTGACAAAAAAGTAAAAGAGTACGAATAATCGCGATAAAGATTAAAAGAAAGTGAATTCACTTTTTATGCGACGTTTTCGCTGCTTCTTCGTCCTCGGATCTTAATGTCCCTATTACTTCATTAATTACTAACACGTTCCCCATTCACCGCCCCCACAGATAACCGGTGGTGACTTAATGTCAAACCTCATGGAAATGGAAAGCGGAAAGGTGTTTGACTCGCACAAGGAAACACTCGGTAGCATGTTACGAGAAGGAGCCCGCCTTATAAGTGTAGCGCAGAGAAAAAACACTGACGAGCGAAAAAGATCATCGTTCTTTACTAACCTCTTCAACAGGGAGTGAGAATTTGCAGCATTAAAGAACCTCACTGCTTTTGGTGGAAAACATAATCTTTTCAAGACTGTGTGATCCTATGTGTGTCTTTGCTTTGATTCAGGGAAAACCTGTGGAGTTAGTTATTTTTTACCGTTTAGCCCACTGGCAACAATTCTTTTGCTGAAATTTTTAACCTATTCGCTTTTTTGACCTTTCTTAGATACATATGTTACCATGAACAAGGCCTGTTTGGATTGATTTCCCGGGCCCAGATTCTTTTCTTCAGAAACTTTTTCAACCGTCTTTTGATTCAAGCACGGTCTTTACTAGATGTGGTTTATTGAAACTTTCTTTAACTGATGCAAGTATAACAAGCACAAAATCAGTTTATATACAAAACATGTGAGGAAAGTCACAATTTCTGAGCAACTTGAACCAGTAAGAACTGATAACATTCATAATATCTTTCATTAGAACGCGATAATGTAAGACTTGCCTTTCTTCGTTTCAGATATATGTATTTCGAATTACAGTTTTTTCAATGTAATTTACCGTTCACTTTAACTTTAATAAACTGAATTCCAAGAGGTAAACTGAGGTTATTCCTTTCAGACTTAATCGCCCCTATGGTTGATACACCCACAATACATTTAGAAACCCTAGAAACCCCTCTTAAGTAACGCCAAATTGTTTGTTTTACTTGGTGCGCGCTCATGAGCTTGACCCACCACGTCAAAGGGTGTGGTCTGCTAGCTTATGTTGGAGACAGCAAAAGAGAGACAGTGTCTTAAACTGGAGCTGAGGATGTCCCGCGAATGAATGTCGAACACCAGTTTCCACGCTAACAGCTATAAAAATACCACCTATAGCAGTAAATAAAGTTTGATTGCGAAACTGACAAATCGCACAATGTAAGGGTGGATGATTTGAAATGTTAACACTGATTTTCGAACTGTATTGACCCGTCAGGCTGATACTGATCAAGACAACCGTGAAATCCTTTTACAGGGCATGAACTAAAGACCCCAGTCTCGTATGCGTCCCAGCCAGACTGTTTGCCTGTGGAAAGCCAGTGTTCCGCATGCTTGTATACTTCTTTCCCATAGCGGTTTCTAGCATAAAGGCCTGGATTGAAAGGTGCATTGAGCCAGCTGTTGCTGAAATGGATCTTTGTTGGCTGGAGCCCATTGGTGTTGGTTCCTTTCGGGCTCATCCTGTGCTGACCATACATCTGAATGGACCAACCGTCCGCAAGCAACTCGATTTTTCCTCCGGCTAAACTGTCTTCCACGCAACACCATGGTTGCTCTAGGAACGAAAAAATTACAGTAGTTTTAACTGTAGACTTCTACTCGAACAATCAGAAGACTATAGTCGCTGTTAGACTACCCATCTCTACCCATCTGTGCGACAATCTCTGTTTGATTAATAAGATTTAATACGCCTCTTAAGACTTGCCAACAACACTCTTGAGTTATTATACTTACTGATAGTAGTAATTAAATATCCCTGTTTGATAAACACGTCTTGTAGCTTGACAAGCTTCGGAAAATCCGCCGTTAGAAACGTTATATCAGCATCTCTTTCCCAAGGTAACACTTTGTTTAGCTTAACAGCACCTAATAAAGTCCCTTCTTGAAGTTCGCATGATGCATTGTTCTCGCGACATTGGGACATGATAAATATAATTGCCTCAGCTAAGTTCTCCAGACAACATGGCGGAACAGCAAGCCCCGACTTTATCGGACACTTTTCACCATTACGATGTTTTATTCCCCTTCGACAACCGAACCACCTGTTTCTGCCGTCTTCTTC
Source organism: Porites lobata (assembly GCA_942486035.1). NCBI lineage: Eukaryota > Metazoa > Cnidaria > Anthozoa > Scleractinia > Poritidae > Porites > Porites lobata. The sequence continues at coordinate 755,603 of CALNXK010000144.1, read as the reverse complement.
GACTATCTTTTTAATTTCATGCTTGTTTGCAAAGTCGACCAGTTCCTCATCGTCCACGTAAGGATTCTTCACATGAAACATAACATCCGGGCAACTCACTACTGTAGCTTGAATACCATAACCGGTCGCACCCTGATGAGATCTGCTATATCGATCCTTTACTCTCAAAAATAAATCTCGGTAAGTTCCGTGTCCACTATTAAGCTTAAAGCCAATATCTCTAAGTGCAGAAGTTTTTGCGAGAAATGGACCCGACAGGTGGTCGCAAACCAAACACTCGTCAATAGAGTGATAATAGCCGGACCTGTAAGTCAAGGTATAATTTTTGAGCTGCGTTTGAAGACAACCATTTGACCAGTGACCCGTTAAATTTCTATAGCTGCCACCAGCAAAAAAGGTTTTTCCACGAGTTGAAAGAACTCTTAGGAGCCTTTCAAGGTTCACATCTTCTGTGAAGTGGGTTACATGAGGTACAATTAAAACATACTCTGTGTTTACTCCATCTATTATGTTCTGAAGAAGTTCTGCTTTACTGAACACATTCTCTCTTAAAGAATAAAATGAAGCTTTTTTGTATAATTTGGCAGTCGCCCTATTGTTTATCGCTTCAAAGGAGCGTTGGTTCCAGTTCTTCCCTAAAATAAAATGCGTTCTGACTCCGGGATATAAACGATGTACGCTATCAAAAAATTCAAGAAACCAATTGAAGTGGCTGTTTTCACCTGATTGGTTAGTTTGCAAGGCTAAATGACCCGTTAACTTTGTCACCAATAAGTCATCAAAAATTAATGTCACGTGCATTTTTAAGTCTTTTCTTAGGGAACAGTCTTCCATTTCAAAGCCTTGTCTATAAAACGGATAACCAAACATTGATCCTCTATAATGTTCCGGGCAGACAATTGTTGATGCTTTCGGCTCGTCTCCGCTGAGCCGTTTAAGCCTATCATCGTCCAAGTTCGATCTCGTAATCAACTCAACTTCTCGGAGAAGTTTTCGTAGATTATCGGAATGGTCGTCGATGATTCTTGCCATGGCTACATCACGATCCACGGACATCCGCACGTAATTGAGGTCTTTCGTTAATCGTCGAAGTCTTTGAACAATTTTCTCATGTGCCACGCATAGCGGTTTGTTGAGCACTTTCTTTAACATAGCTATTTGAGCTTCGTTTTGAATAATGGTACGCGAAGTATAATAAATGTTAATGGATAAGTAGATGACTAGTAAAACCAGGAGAATCGTCTTTAGCTTTCTTTGAAGTCCTAGCATTCCAATAAGTCGACGAACAAACCGATCTTGTCTCAGTTTAGCTGATAATCTTGTCCTGTTTTCTGTTTGAAAATCGCCGTAATTTGAAAACAGCATTTTCTAATTGCTGAACAATATCAACTCTCTTTCAAACAGCCCAAGGAGGACATTGATGATAATTGCAATTCAGTACCTGTTCTTTTGTTCAAGGCTTACAAATGGAAGTGAAAATATGAAAAATGTTTATTGTCTAACTGAATGTGAAGAAGTTTACCTTTCTTAACGGATATCAATTTGTTCAGGCTGCGCACGAGTCTATTTGCTGACTACGCAAGAAGGACGAGGAAGACTAAGTACAAGAGTCAGCGTTTGCAAAAATAAGCACTTTAAACAAATTTATCCCCTTTTACGTTGCTGCGGATTGATGCAGAGATTGGGATTGATGATCGTAATCTTCATCATTTAAGAGCGTGACAGCTCATAGTCTCACATTTCCCATGATACACCTGGCATACCGAATGCTTTCAATTTCTCCCGAATGACTTCCGGATATGTGTTTAGAATGTGTTTCTGCCCTTTTTTGAGGGTGTGTGCGTGTGTGGTGGGTTGTGGATTTAGTAGGGGGGGAGGGGGGTGGGCAGTGTGAAAGTGGCTTGAGAAAATATGATCATAGATTTGGTGCGTTGTCGCATCAGACAGGATTTTCAGATCTCTGTTAAATTCTTTCGGGCTACCATTACTTGTGCCCGGAAATACTCAGCACCACCCAAACAAAAAATATAACCATCGGCCTCTTACTGCAATGTTTGTCCATTTAATAAAATTAATGCGCGTTTATTCTGCTTCCTGTTCGTGTTATGTTTCATGAATGACGCGTATATATATTCTAAGAAAAGCCGCTTGTGATAACACCTACTTGAATGTTACCATCAAGAATCTTTACAGGAAAGCGCGCAGTTATTCTGTAAAGTACGAAACGGGTAAAGCTGTATAAATTCTGAATTGCATCTGTTGTAGCTCTAATATATTTGTTTTTTTTCTTCTTCTTCTTCTTCTTCTTCTTCTTCTTCTTCTTCTTCTTCTTCTTCTTCTTCTTCTTCTTCTTCTTCTTCTTCTTCTTTCTGCTCTCTTTTGGTATGAGTTATCTCTAGAATTATTTTTTCGTCATTTGATTTAGATCGAATAAGAAAGTAGAAAATTTACTTTGGAGGCCTTATACGGACAAAATGTCGAAAGTTGCAACCAACTTGAACAAAAACGGTAGTAAGTTACATCTTACCTGAGTACAAAATGTTTTAAAATTACTTGTTAAAAATGCTTAGCTTTTGCAAATCACTTAGCTTTGTCTCGACAACACATCGGGCTACAAATGCATTTTATAAAAAGCTTAAATATCCAACATTAGGAAGCTGAAAATTTTTTCGAAAACATCTTTACCTTTAGAGACCCAAAATATATAAAATGATACATTATAACGTTACAGCGAAATGCATTTTTATCATGAATACAGTAGCAAGTTCGCATTTAAATATCTCTTCGCTCATAAAAGAGAACTAAACAACGGCGAAAAATTTTTACAACCCTGTCCTTCCCTGGTCAATGCTCCCTTGATTCACCTGTGGCACAAGTTGCTGCTGTTTGTTGCTGTTCGTTGTTTGTTCGTATTTTTAAACTCGCAAGAAAATCACGAGAAAAGAAAACGAAAAATGCTCAATTATCTTACGGCTGCTTGTCTCGTAGAGCCGAGTAGACGACTGAGTCGAGATTTTGTCTCATAGAACGTTAGGCGTTAAATACCAATCGAGGAGGCGAGGGCGTACACTAGAAAGCCTCGAGAAAGAGGATTATTAAAAGACATTCGCGAGTGTAACATGACTAGACTGCGTGACAGACGAAACTAAACCTCTGGGTTACGTCCATCTGCGAAACAGCGTAGGAAACCTTGGTCTAGGTCACCAGCTATCATAATGCGCCATGAATGGCCTGTTAATAAAGCCACTCTTTGATTGGCCAATCAGTCTTAATAAAAAATAGACCTTTTAAGCTTATATGTTTTGTTTTTCCCATCTCGGGCAATGTGATGTTACCCCAGAGAACTGTTTCTTTCAAATGTCGTCTTATTCACGTGCTTATGCACGTATAACTTACGAAACGACAAAATACAAATTCCCTTGAGAACGTCACGTGGTTTGAATTGGGAGAACAAAACGTACAAGCCAAAAAGATCCGGTAATTCGTTGAGTTCATTGAGGGTGCGAAACAAGGATCTCAGGGCTGCTTCACAGACGTCACTAGCCGGGGTAAGATTATGTCTGCGACGCAGGGTAAAAATGCCATGAGGCCTAATTACATTAAAAACATTTTCTATGAACAATGTCTGGACCCATCTCATCATACTCTTGAACTGAAATGCACATCTGAGGGAAAGTCGACAGTCCAGCAAGCACGGCACTGCCTTTCCACACGGCGTACTTCCGGTCATCCGGGCTTATGACCTTGACGCGTCCTGGGTCACGTGGATTGACTAGCGTAAAAATCCCCTTATGAAGTCTTTGTTCTAGCCCAGGTAACATGGTACTGCCGCCTGCAAAAGTCAAATTTGAAAGGCACTATTACTAGCTGCTTTACTGAAAAAGGGAAGAAATGAGACTTGCCAGAGCTTCTATAGCAGCGTATTGTCCGCCCTAGTAACAGGACACTTGACAGACTATTGAGTGGTATTAAAAATGTGTCCTTCATCTGAAAGCCAAGCTGTTTTTCTTTTTCTGTCACTTTCACCGTCACTGCACGCACCGAGAGTAAAGAAAGTCGGCTGAAGCTATGATAGAGGTCCCATTCAATAGTTTCTGCGGAGCGAGCGTAGCATCTTGTTAACCCTTTTAGACACACCCTACCCTTTCATATGATTCAACCAACGAAATCTCTACTCCTTTAGGGCGGAGCCTCCCCGTATTGGCCATTATAAGGAGTACCTCCAACTCCTGGGGTCGCCCTACAGTTAATAAGACAACCGACGTAAGACTTCCCAACCTCTCTCTCCCTGATATGATTCAGATGGAAGCAAGGGTTCATTAAGTATTACTGGCTGGCAATTCATAAGCAGTGTTAGTACTCAAAGAATGACCTATCTCACCTGATAACAAAATGTTCTCAAGCAATTCCTTTCTGATGTCCACGTCACATTTAGTGATACATTTGAAGATAGACTCGTGAATTCCAACAATGTCCCTACCAAGCATGCTGGGATTGAACAGTACTTCTGGACATCGAAACCGCTCGCTTGCTAAGCGTATAGACTGGCCGTCTGGGAGCTGGAAAAGAAGAAACAAGCGCAGTATAATCGTTTGAGTTGTAGTTAAGATCTGTTTTTGTGAACTTGGCCGCCACGTATGCGTGACTAATTTAATATAACAGAGATGCGAGAAGTAGGAAGGCCTTAGTAAATAATACCACAGTAAACCTAGTTTTAACAGAAGCCATTCTGGTGTAATCTTCTGTAAACTACACTGACGAAACCTAGTTACCAAGAACAGTAATTCACTAAGGTCGTGAAAACGAGGGGCCAGTTATTCCCATGTCGGTTAAAGTTAATCCGATGACAACTGTTCCTTTTGCTCCGCTTCAAAACCTGCTGCATTTCACATGAAACAAATGCTTACATATTTTGATCAAAACTTGTTTCTTTTCGGGATTTCAAAGACAGCCTGTCGTGACAATCGTTTAATCAAAGCGAAAAGGAAAGGAAAAGCGAAAGCGTACTCTGTCTCACATTAGTAGTACTACGCTGACTTCGCGTTCAACATGTTGCGTGTCGCGTGAATGTTCCTTTACGTCGGTAAATATTTTGCCGCGAATCATCCTTTCCCCTCCCTCCTCCCCTCCCACATCTCTTTCAGACATTATCGCACCCACCATATATAACTCCTCGAACTTGTTGCTGGTCTCAGATTCTTGCAATTCCTGCTCAAAATCAAGTGCAACATAGGCTAGCTTCTCCTTGATATCCCGTATGATCTCCATCTCTGCTGTCGTCGTAAAAGAGTAGCCCTGTTCTTTGAGGATCCTCATCATGTACCAGGTGAGGTCCCTTCCGGCTAGGTCCATTCTCTGAGTGGCGTGAGGGAGCCAGTAGCCCTCGTAGACTGGTACTGTATGGCTCACTCCATCACCACAGTCAAAAACGGTGCCTGTTATCAGTACAACAGAAAATCGCTGATAAGCTCAAGATATTTCATGCGCAGTACGGTTCTCAACTTCCTGTAAAGTTATTTCAAACAACAGAGGCAAAAAAACCTGGTTCTTTTGTGCGTTACACACTATCCTTCACCACCACAAACCACGTGATCCAAAACAAAACTCATTTATAAAAGACACCTACGTGACCCTAACCCTTTATCAAAAATCCATGTTGACAAAATTCGATCTTCATGTAACAATTAAACATAACTAAAGGCTTTACGATAAGGAAATAAGCTCAGTGGAAATACGTGTTCTTTGCGCATCAATTAAACTAATACATGTATGAATTTACAAATTTTTAATGCTAGGTTCAACATATCCTTATGGAATGCCGCTTATGACAGAAAGATTTATAAGTAAATATGAAGAAGAACTCAAATATTCGTATTAAACCATATTTATTGGTGTCAAGATAAGAATATGGGTATTATAAAACCGACCTAAATCATATTTTCGCATCAATATTCGTACGTTGTTGACAAGATGCATGCAAACCTATACGTTACGAACCATTATCTGATAACGTAAATATACATTTCGAATTATACGTACGTAGCGTAAATATACGTTAAGTTGCTTACAAAAAAAGAGCTGCGTAGGAGACTACTTCTTCCCTACCACTCCTCATTTTCCCTTCAAATATGGTTACTCCTTCACGAGACTAAAACGAACCCATTACAATGGTAAAACTGACCACTACTTAAGGTTCCTAAAATGTGTTTAGCCCTCTGGAAAAAAATCATCTTCAAAAATTAGGGGTGTTCCACAGCGGTAGTCCATGGACCGGGTCCACGAAGGGGTCCATGGACCTGGTCCACATGCAGGGGTGGTCCATGTTTTGCATACTTCCTTAGCCCATTGCGCCACTGCGACCTAATGTTGCCGTTTGTCATGTGAAAATTAGCTATAATATCGTGCACTATTGAGTTTCGTGCGGGAAATGAAAGAAAAGGGACAAAAATAATCGCTTGGTTCAATTGAAAATGATTGATAAAATGGTTTAAAAGGAGCAAGTACTTGGTTGCCGCTATGTTGACCTCTGGTTTGGCACAACGGCTACAAGCGTTGGTTAGCTTGCTTCGTAGCAAAAAAGTCAGAGATCGATCATTTGTGGTCTTCTGAAAGTACCAAGGAAAGGCTTTGAAGTTTTTGTCGTTATTGTTGTTTACATCGTGTACATGCAATGTAGAACGAATTTACCGTCGCGTCGTTCCGAAGGCCAAAAAGAAGTAGGCAACCGCAACTTTTCAACAGGGATAGAATGAGAGATGGTAAATTTTGACCTCGGTGAAGAAATAACAATGTAACAATGTAGCAATGTAATTAGTTATTGGAACAATTTACCTAGTAATGTTGTTGAAGCCGGTACCCTTGAACTTTTTAAATGTAAACTCAAATCCTTTTTAAAGTTGTAATTTTTATTGTTTGTTTGTTATTTTTAGGAGAGTTTTATTCATAGGGTTAACCTCTAGACTCTCCCTTTCGAATTTACGTAGTTATATATGAGTTTGAATAAACATGTATGTTATGTTATGTTATGTTATGTTAAATAATCAGCATGTCAAGAGCGTGGGACAAAGAAAAAATCTGAGTCCCCGACAGGATTCGAACCTATGACATCCCAAACACAGGGCGGGCTGATCCTAGCAGTACGCAGGACGCGTGTCAAATATGAACCCTAGTATATGGCCTCGCTCTCCATGAGTTCTCCGTAGCTTAGTGGATAGAGCGCCCGCCTGGTGTTTGGGAGGTCATAGGTACGAATCCTGTCTGGGACTCAGATTTTTCTTTGTCCCACGCTCGTGACATGCTGATTATTTAATCTTCACAACACAGGAATACTTTTTAGTTTGGAAGAGGGTTGTTTTTACGTAGAGACAGAGCGATTTCTTCCAATAATTGGAGATAAATCTCGTTAAGGTGATTGGAGTTGACGGGTTTGGTTACCGACGAGAGTTTGATCAATTTTATCCGTTCTTCCTTAGATTTGGAGGACCACATGGATGTTAGCACTTGGCAAATGCTTTTGGGGGTATGGGTACACTTGGAATCGACTGAGCCATTATAATGGCGATGCGATGCAATCGTCTCTCACAACAATGAAAAGCGTAACAGCCTGCGAACAAGCTCTCCATTTAAAGGCGAAAGGAGACGCTGGAGCATAGCCTGTGTACAGCCGCCCCCTCCCCTCAGAAAAGATCGTAGAAGGGGCTGAGGGAAGGGGGCGGCTGTACTCAGGCTATCGGATGCAAGGTGCGGGGAAAGAAATTGAGAGCTCACTCGCGCGTTTTCTTGCCACTCGAACTGAAGAGGTTGCTACCAATCCATAACATTTCTTGGTGGTCGTGCGCGTTCGCTATTCGGTGAGCCAGTTTACGCTAGCAACGTCCTCTATCTAATGGCTCCACGTCTCCTTTTTCACACATTTCAACCAACCTTTAGCAATTAACAACATTGCGGCACTCACACCTGCCTGACACAAAAAATCCTCATATACGCGTGATACAACGACGCCCAAGTATACGCTCCGATTGCCTCTTGTTGAAACTTTGATCTTGTATGCAAACACAACAAACACAAAACTTTTGAAAAACAGGCCCATGGCTCGATTTGATT
>CALNXK010000144.1:675000-732500 GCA_942486035.1 Porites lobata | reverse complement strand
ACGCACAGATTTTAAGCGCGATGAAGCAGCTATAACGAAAGGTAGCCACATCAGTAACGATACAATAGTCATGATGAATAAAGTTATAGTAAGTTTTCTTTGTCTATTGGCGGCTGCACCATGTTGCTGAGGCTTCGCCCCAAGAAGAAATTGAACAACAATGGAGGAGTAAGAAACACAGATAACAAATAGACACAAACAGCTGTATGACTCCCACAGGGGAAAATAATACCACTGCAATTCATTCCGAAATGCGACAAATAACTGAAGGGTAGCTGATACCATGGCAGGTAAAACCCAGATTGCGAAAATTGTTACCCAGTAGACATTTTCTGTTATGAAACGATGCCTGAATGGACGGAAAGTCGCATGCAACCGATCTAAAGAAATTACTGCAATGCTTGTTAGAGAGGTAAGAGGAAACCAACAGAAAAGAAAGGCCATTGTCATTGTCTCTTTTGAGGTTAAGAATATTTTTACAATGGCACATTTGCGGCTTGCATATAGTTGAATTATCGCATATAAAAATGATATTACTCCAACGAACATGTCAGCAACGGTCAAGTTTATAACCAAATACATGGCGCGAGTGCGAAGATTAGTGTTCTTCATAAAAAGAATGATTGATAGTAAGTTCACTATCACTATAGCAACAGACACGGTAAGGAATACAGCAAACCAGGTGATGCACTCTGATGAAGAAGACATTTTGGATCCTTTTCTTTTCGCTTCAAACTTTAAGAGGTCCCCAATTTGTCTTGTTGCTCGACGTCTTCCTTTGGAATGAATTTGAACAAAGTTAAGTTAGTTCGAGAAGGGGAACAAATAAGAGTGAGATCAATTCCTTAAAGATCGAGAATGGAAAAAAACATTTACAGAAATTCCTCGAAAGAACGCTCACCTCAACTTTAATTCCTTCAAATGCCGTCACAAAAGCTGAATTGAAAAAACTGTTTTCACCTATGGAAGACATTAAAAGTAGCCCTTGAGGGGAGAGTAGTCAAAAGAATGAATTGGCTAGCTAAAAGATAAGACAAAGAGTCTTTGAATTTAACCTGAAAATTTAAGTAACTAACGGCGGCGCTCGTTTACTTAGTATAAGTAATAACTGATCACCTAGTCGAAAGATGAGTGTCACAGGATGCTGTAGTTTTACGAAAATGACCACCATTAAACTCTTCTAAGACCATCAAATATTCAGAGTCCTTCCGTAATTTTAATTTTTGGAGGCAATTTTAATAAAACTAGTGGTTGTCCTTAATTCAAAGTTTCCCGACTTCTAGTCATTCATAGCTCGAAATTAAATTTTATAGGACGCAAGTTTGCAGTGATCCGGAAGGGAAACAATTTGTTTTCTGCAATGGACAATGAAAGCGGAAGTAATTGGAACTAGCATTATTACGTCATGGCTCAGTGATTTTAACAGCGTCCGTACAGAGTCTTTAATTTTTTGAAAAATCTTGAATTTTGCAAAGCAATTTTCCAGACCTCGAAAAAGTCTGGGATGTTTTTTCAAAGCTACAACAATTGCTTAATAAGTGAATTTTTTTTCCCTTCGTCAAAATCGCCTATTTGGTAACCTTGAGTCTGCAAATATAAATTATTCTTTTGGAATAAAGGGTGGAAAAAGTCTTGAATTTTGGATCCAAAAATCTGTACGAACCCTGTTTTAAGTCCCAGGCGAGTTAGCGCTCATTCTTTTGACAACATGATTAGCTGGTCTAGATCGCGCAAAATTAGGCGTTTATCAGTTTCAAAGTTTTTTGTTTATTGTTGTCATAGTCATATCGATTTTACTAAGACCTATATTGTGACAAGTTTCAACGTATAGTCAATCATTGGTGATAATTTGATAGTGATCAGACAAGGATGAAATCACTTTTCAAGCGATTGAAAAATATCGGTATGGCCTCTGAAAAAATATATCGAAACACCTTAAGTCGATGAAGTAACTAAAACAACTAAATTTGAAGTTGATTAGTCGAATTGAGCTCATCTCATTTTTTGTTTCAACATCGCACTCTTCAATTGAGGAATGAAAAATTCAAACCAAACCTCGATTCAAAACCCGAATACTTTTCGTAAACTCTTCTAAGCTGCTTTCTTTTCCCGCCGTATTGATTCATTTAGATTGACTTCTTGAACATTTCCGCTTCAAAGAACGATGCCACGTTAATCCAATCAGAATTCAGGGGTTGTTTTGAATTTTCAATTCTTCGACTAAAGAGCGCGATCTTGAACTAATAATGAAGTACACAATATTGAAATAATCAAGGTCAAATATCATTCTTTCGTAAAAACGCTTGATTGGATTTCACTAAAATGAGTCACTTCAACTGTACGGTGTAGAAGTCCTGTGACCTAGGACGCGATTTCGTAAGCTAAAATTTGAGACCCTGATATTGCGAATAGTCAGAAAGTTTGAACTTCATAGCTCAACAACATTGTCTACATTCATTCTCATATTTCTCTGCGGCCGAAGGGAACAAATTGGTTGAGTCTAACAATTCTCTGCTCAGTGTGAAGAAGTTGAAGCTCCATAACACATCTCAAGTCGGAATCGTTGTTTGAGCGAATTACACCGTTGTGTCCTAGAAATGACGATCTGCTGGTAAGTAGCTTAATAGTGATGTTTCAAATAAATCAAAACAAATTCACCTCCCTGGAGAAAACAGGCAGCTATTTGGCTATTTTACCTTCACGCAAACTCTTATTTTCTTGGGTTCTGCACTCTCGCCAAAACAGCTAACCTGACGCGCTGTGCGTTGTCTTAGAAAAATTTGCAATATACGTCCGTCTGACTGATGCTATAATCTAAGCATCTTCAAAATGTGGTTAGCGCGTGGGATTAAAGCCATTCAGAAACGGAGAAAGAATAATAATGTTGGATAATCCCCGAGACTTCAGCTGACCTGAGGTCAATAATTTTTCTTCAGTTTAACTCGTGAGGTAAGTATGGGAGAAAAAAAAGAAACTTTTAGTTCAACATTTTTATAGTGTGAGCATGACATGAACTTGAAGAGAAATGTACATAATTTCGTTTTTTCCAGGCTATTGCTGAACTTTATTTAAACCGTTTTCATAAAAGCATAAGCTTTATGTTATTTCTTGCTAATCTTATTTCTTACTTTAATCGTTCTCGTAGACTGAGTGGTGGCATTTTCATTCGTGTCGACGATCAGCGACGAGGGACTTCGAAAGATTTATAGTGTTCTTTACTGCAGTGCTTACAACGTTCCCGTGAATTGGTTCTTTCTTACCAAAAATGAAAAAAGTAAAATTGCATTTTGTTCGCCCACGAAGCACTTAGGAGTTCCTATGAACTCGCTTAAACGTGTCCGTGCGTTCCAGATCGAATTGGAATTTGGAAATGTTGGTTTTTGAGAGGAGGGGAAAACCGGAGAAAAACTGCTCGGAGCAAAGGAGAGACTCAATAGCAAACTCAACCCCACATATGGAACCCGGTCCACTGTGGTGGGAGAGGCGCCACCCTTGCTCTCCCAAATCAGTCTGTTAAACATGTTGAAAGATGATAATTCTTGCGTTTATTTTGTTTTAAGTTGTTTTGCTCACTACCTTACTTGCTTCAGCAGTACCATTCAGTTGAAATAATAAGTTTAAAAAGGGAGTTAAATAGCTGTTAAACTATCAAAACCTGAAAAAACTTACCTTGAGATGTGCTATTCCGAAATAAGACGTCTTTAAGAGGTTTTGGAAATCAATTTTCCTGTCATTATACTCGGCGTCGTGTACTGTTCGCGCTCGATCTCGTTCTGATACAAAGTCATTAGAGTTTGCTAATAATAATCTCAGGAAGGGTGATATTGGGGAATATGACGTAGTCGAGGACCATATCTATAACACCTGAGTAACTATACTAACAGTAAAAATAGCAGAGGCACAAATGTCTTCGCAATGGCTATTGCAAAATTTAACTGACTTTTGCCATTGTTGTCATTTTAATGACAGAAGTCAGACGAACATGACATTTTAACGAAAAAAGGCAAAAAAAGTGAGAATTCGCTAATTTTAAATTTCAATTTGTTTGTCTTAGTTTCAATTCTATAAATAGCAATTGTGCGCAGCGCTATTAGGTAATACAAGATGAGAAAATGCAGATATTAGACATCATTGAACTAATATAGATTACATAACCATGAAATTTGTAAGATACGTGTGCAACAGCCAAAGTAGGAAAGCTTTCGATTGAAAATAAGGAAAGTTAAAGAAAAAGCCAACAATAAATTACAGCGAACTAATACGTTCGAAAAAACAGGAGTTAAAAAGCATAAATGAAAATATGATAGGATACTATTAGTAAAACTATCATGCATTAAACAATCGGAGTATTGACAGGTTTCACACAAACAGGTAGGGAAAATTGGGTTTCAATCATATTTGATAAAATAAAGGAACTATGGCTGATATGATTTGCAGGCTTCCTGTGCCAAGGAAACTTTGCCACTGTTGGTTCATACTCAGTTTTGGTTGGTGAAATTGTTCTCAGATGCTAATGTGAGTCATAAGGGTGCTATGAAACAGTGTTAGGAATACTGGAAGACTGATGACCATCTTATATGAAAACACGCATTGATTCAGTTTATCAATCACAGTCTTTCTAATGTTAAGAATATCACAGAGTTTATCAAAAACTTGGAATGACGAACTCTCCTACCAAAGGAGAACGTACAGCAAATGCATTTATTTTGAAGAGTATAACTCTTTGGGTCAGATGACTATGTATTTCCCCAAGCTACAACTGCATAATTTAAACAAGGTTATATGAGTGTTTAAGCATTTTTATGCCAACATAGCGTCTTAATTGATTCATATTCAAATATTTTTAGCTATCTTGTTTTTAACGTGGCTAACTTGATCTTTCTAAGTTAAATGACCGATGTGCTAGATAAACTCTAGTGTGCCTTATGCACGTTTTCCTCTCAAAACTAAAAATACTTGTTAGAGGGACTTTTTTCGTGGATGAAGTTATGTAATATGAAGTTGATCTTTTTCATGTTGAAAGGTAGTTTATTAGCAGCACAATAATTGGGGACTCTAGCCATCTCACAATACATAACTGATTCAACGTCATGTAATGTCATCCGAAGAAGAGGATGTTGACATCATCAATAATTCTGTGAAAAATTAGCAATGTCATTGATACTGATAAAGCAAAATATTAGGGGGTCTAAGGGAGATCAAGAAGTTATCTATAATTGACGTGTCTGTGATAACCAATTTATTGCTTAACAACAATAATAATAATAATAATAACAGAGAATGTGGCATATGAAAACCGTTGTGATCCCTGTGGTCGTTGGTGCGCTTGGTACAATAAAGAAGGAGATGGTAGAAAACATCAAGAAAGTATCAGAGAGAGCTACTGTGACAGATATTCAAAAGATCTGCATGCTCGGATCTGCACGAATCCTCAGGAAGGTGCTTAGTGTGTGAACAGAATGATTGACTTGAGTGACTGATGCTCCAGGTGCATGGTTTGCGCCCGTCTGATGCACAAAAAGAACACCAGCAAAGGCTGTGATAGAAGAGACAATAATAATGATACTCACTGATTCGGGACTCAAAATCCTCCCAAAAAAGGCAAGGCAGTCCGTAGCTCCCTCTGAGGAATTTAATAATTTAACATCTACACCGGGAGATATGGGCAACCAGGAGGCTTGAACAAACTAAACTGTGCAGGAGACATCAACAAACTACAGCGAAACCTGTATCAGAGCGGACACCGTATTAAGCGGACACCCTCTATTAAGCGGACAGTAGCGGAAGTCCCAAAATTTATTTCCCTTATTTGCTTTAAATGAAACCTTTATTGAGCGGACACCTCTATTAAGCGGAAGCGGACACCTAAAAAGTACCTGAAATGGTCATTTCTATTGTTACCAACCTGTATTAAACGGACACTTGTAATCAAAAACCACCACCCAACATGCCAGACACCGGAAATGCGAGATTGCCTCGAATTGCTACCCAATAGTTCTTCCATTTTTACGTTAAAAAACGTGACTTGCCGAACATTTTTGATTAGTTTCACAGTACAGTATTGTTTTCTATTTCGTTTTGTTTGTGAGAGCTTGTTTCACTCATCTGATTTCTTCAAATTTGAGTTGTAATCTATGTTTATGGTATTATGATCAACTGGTCCACTTTGATAAAGAAATTAATGCAAACGTATATCGTCAAAATCTCTGGGAGTATTCTTAACCTTTCCACTGTTCATTTAAATGGCATTTGACACCTCATATGACGTTATCTATCGAAACCTGTATTAGGCGGACACCCTGTATTAAGCGGACTCTACAGCATTCCCCGAGGGTGTCCGCTTAATGCAGGTTTCACTGTATGTTATGGTGTGTGTTTCATTAACTTGCTTGTTTTATAATGGTTTTTGCTGAATTAGTGCCAACATTAACAAGATGCTGATGAGTAATATCCCATTGATCAGTTAATAAGCGCTTTGCATGACTTGATCTCGTGATCAACTTTCGGTAAAAACGAAAACAGTTCACTTTTGAAAAATTTTGTTAGCACAAGCTGAGAGAGCGTGAATATATAACCTGAGTATTTTCAGTCGTATGTCTCAAAAGTAGCGATTGCAACGGCCGCCGAAAGTTGGAACTTTTGCCATCCAGTCACGCTTGCATGGTTTTCCATACAAATCCTTGCAATTTCGAAATTTTCAAGGCTTTCATGAAATATTTTCTTAAGCATAACAGGGCTCAAATCGCATCTCATAATCTTATCTCAAATTCATAACAGGCAATTTGAGCCCGTACATGCGGAAGAGAAAGAATTTAACGACAGTTTAAAAATGTTAGAATTTACAAGGACTTGTATGGAAAACCATGCAGGCGTGACTGGGTGGTAAAAGTTGTTTTTCTCATACAAACGCTTCTAACTTTCGGCGGCCGTTACAATCGCAGCATTGGAGATTCACTGTATCTATGCTAGGACCAATAACCAGCATTGACATCTGAGCTCTAATATATTGGTACTCATCACAAAATTATTGTCATCACCAAATATAATTTTTGTGATAACATGATATTTGTCGATCGAGCATACAAATTACTAGTAGATGGTCTGAGATATCAACCAGCGCAACCCTAGAAACCAAATCCATATTTATTTAGAATTTTTCCAGATATAGTCAATCAAAGAAGATAATTCCAGCAGCTTGTTAGAGTAAAGCACTTTTAGGTACTCTTCAGTTATTGGAAGCGCAGCTATATTTAAAAAAATCGATATTGAAATCTCCCGGAATATAAATGTCAGACTAACGTATCTCTTTGATTAAAGAAACAAGCCAACATTATTATTAATATATTATTTATTTATTTATTTTTATTTATTTTATTTTATTTGCCACACTAATTACAAAAAATATAGGAAAAGAAGAAGAAGAAAAAAAAAAGAAGTGGCGAGGAGACCTAACAGAAACTATAGGAGCTTATGAGAGGTTAGGCCTCCTCGAACTATGAGCTAGAGCTGTTTCACATCAATTGAAGAGAAGAAGGCGAAAAGTCGAAGATGGAAAGATTTATAAACTGTTTTCATACCACGAGGTAGTATCAAAGTGACAAAAAATCCAGGCACACATATTAAGTATCAGCGGCGGCTAATGCGTAGCTTTATAAGGAACTTGAGATCCGACGACAGCCCCAACGGTAACGAGAACGTCAAAAAAAAGCGATAGGTTAAATAACTGAGAAGAACAGCAACTTCAAACTTTACACGTGCATCACACTTTTTTGTACAGTTCCTTGCTGTCACTGCACGACTTTGGCTAATTTAGCGTTTTATGGAGGGCATAAACAAGCGACGGCGAGATTCTGTTTCTCTTTCTGAACTAGAGTATGGTTCTTAGGAATTGAATGGCAGGAGAGTTTGCCTACATTTGACAAAAAAGTAGAAGAGTACGAATAATCGCGATAAAGATTAAAAGAAAGTGAATTCACTTTTTATGCGACGTTTTCGCTGCTTCTTCGTCCTCGGATCTTAATGTCCCTATTACCTCATTACTAACACGTTCCCCATTCACCGCCCCCTGCACAGATAACCGGTGGTGACCTAATGTCAAACCTCATGGAAATGGAAAGCGGAAAGGTGTTTGACTCGCACAAGGAAACACTCGGTAGCATGTTACGAGAAGGAGCCCGCCTTATAAGTGTAGCACAGAGGAAAAACACTGACGAGCGAAAAAGATCATCGTTCTTTACTAACCTCTTCAACAGGGAGTGAGAATTTGCAGCATTAAAGAACCTCACTGCTTTTGGTGGAAAAACAATCTCTTCAAGACTTATGATCCTGTGTGTATCTTTGCTTTGATTCAGGGAAAACCTGTGGAGTTAGTTATTTTTTACCGTTTAGCCGACTGGCAACAATTCTTTTGCTGAAATTTTTTCCCTTTTCGCTTTTTTGACCTTTCTTAGATACATATGTTACCATGAACAAGGCCTGTTTGGATTGATTTCCCGGGCCCAGATTCTTTTCTTCAGAAACTTTTTCAACCGTCTTTTGATTCAAGCACGGTCTTTACTAGATATGGTTAATTGAAACTTTCTTTAACTGATGCGACTATAACAAGCACAAAATCAGTTTATATACAAAACATATGAGGAAAAGTCACAATTTCTGAGCAACTTGAGCCAGTAAGAACTGATAACATCCTTAATATCTTTCATTAGAACGCGATAATGTAAGACTTGCCTTTCTTCGTTTCAGATATATGTATTTGGAATGGCAGTTTTTTTTAATGTAATTTACCTTTCACTTTAACTTTAATAAACTGAATTCCAAGAGGTTGATACACGCAGAATACGTTTAGAAACCCTAGAAACCTCTTAAGTAACGCCAAATTGTTTGTTTTACTTGATGCGCGCGCATGAGCTTGACCCACCTCGTCAAGGGGTGTGGTCTGCTAGCTAATGTTGGAGGCACAGCAAAAGAAAGACATTGCCTTAAACTGGAGCTGAGGATGTCTCGCGAATGAATGTCGAACACCAGTTTCCACGCTAAGAGCTACAAATACCACCTACAGCAGTAAATAAGGTTCGATTTCGGAACTGACAAATCGCACAATGTAAGGGTGGACGATTTGAAATGTTAACACTGATTTTCGAACTGTATTGACCCGTCGGGCTGATACTGATCAAGACACCCGTGAAATCCTTTTACAGGGCATGAACTAAAAACCCCAGTCTCGTACGCGTCCCAGCCAGACTGTTTGCCTGTGGAAAGCCAGTGTTCCGCATGCTTGTATACTTCTTTCCCATAGCGGTTTCTAGCATAACGGCCTGGATTGAAAGGTACATTGAGCCAGCTGTTGCTGAAATGGATCTTTGTTGGCAGGAGCCCATTGGTGTTGGTTCCTTTCGGGCTCATCCTGTGCTGACCATACATCTGAATGGACCAACCGTCCGCAAGTAACTCGATTTTGCCTCCGGCTAAACTGTCTTCCACGCAACACCATGGTTGCTCTAGGAACGAAAAAATACAGTAGTTTTAACGGTAGACTTCTACTCGAACAATCAGAAGACTTTAATCGCTGTTAAACGAATGAAACGACGAAAACGATATAGGCAAAATGCACGTGAAAACTCGTTGTGGTGAAACACATTGTCTCTTTACCAATCCATCAGCTTGTGAGAATCTTCGTGTTTCGTGAATGTGTAGAATGCCAACTATTTCGCGCTTGCTTTAACGTTGCGCTGAAGCGCAATTTTATTGGCCTACATTAAACTATGCTAGTATATACAGTGCGTGTTTTCACTTACTCGTTGCTTTCCCTACCCATCTGTGCGACAATCTCTTTAATACGCCTCTTAAGACTTGCCAAAGTCCAAAAACACTCTAAAGTTATTATACTTACTGATAGTAGCAATTACATATCCCTGTTTGATAAACACGTCTTGTAGCTTGACAACCTTCGGAAAGTCCGCCGTTAGAAACGTTATATCAGCATCTCTTTCCCAAGGTAACACTTTGTTTAGCTTAACAGCACCTAATAAAGTCCCTTCTTGAAGTTCGCATGATGCATTGTTCTCGCGACATTGGGACATGATAAATATAATTGCCTCAGCTAAGTTCTCCAGACAACATGGCGGAACAGCAAGCCCCGACTTTATCGGACACTTTTCACCATTACGATGTTTTATACCCCTTCGACAACCGAACCACCTGTTTCTGCCGTCTTCTTCGACTATCTTTTTAATTTCATGCTTGTTTGCAAAGTCGACCAGTTCCTCATCGTCCACGTAAACGTTCTTCACATGAAACATAACATCCGGGCAACTCACTACTGTAGCTTGAACACCATGACCGGTCACACCCTGATGAGATCGGCTATATCGTTCCTTTACTCTCAAAAATAAATCTTGGTAAATTCCGTGTCCACTATTAAGCTTAAAGCCAATATCTCTAAGTGCAGAAGTTTTTGCGAGAAATGGACCCGACAGGTGGTCGCAAACCAAACACTCGTCAATAGAGTGATCATAGCCGGACCTGTAAATCAAGGTATAATTTTTGAGCTGCGTTTGAAGACAACCATTTGACCAGTGACCTGTTAAATTTCTATAGCTGCCACCAGCAAAAAATGTTTTTTCACGAGTTGAAAGAACTCTTAGGAGCCTTTCAAGGTTCACATCTTCTGTGAAGTGAGTTACATGAGGTGCAATTAAAACATACTCTGTGTTCACTCCATCTATTATGTTCTGAAGAAGTTCTGCTTTACTGAACACATTCTCTCTTAAAGAATAAAATGAAGCTTTTTTGTATAATTTGGCAGTCGCCCTATTCTTTATCACATCAAAGGAGCGTTGATTCCAGTTCTTTCCTAAAATATAATGCGTTCTGACTCCGGGATATAAACGATGTACGCTATCAAAAAATTCAAAAAACCATTTGAAGTGGCTGTTTTCACCTGATTGGTTAGTTTGCAAGGCTAGATGACCCGTTAACTTTGTCACCATCAAGTCATCAAAAATTAATGTCACGTGCATTTTTAAGTCTTTTCTTAGGGAACAGTCTTCCGTTTCAAAGCCTTGTCTATAAAACGGATAACCAAACATTGATCCTCTATAATGTTCAGGGCAGACAATTGTTGATGCTTTCGGCTCGTCTCCGCTGAGCCGTTTAAGCCTATCATCGTCCAAGTTCGATCTCGTAATCAACTCAATTTCTCGGAGAAGTTTTCGTAGATTATCGGAATGGTCGTCGATGATTCTTGCCATGGCTACATCACGATCCACGGACATCCGCACGTAATTGAGGTCTTTCGTTAATCGTCGAAGTCTTTGAACAATTTTCTCATGTGCCACGCATAGCGGTTTGTGGAGCACTTTCTTTAACATAGCTATTTGAGCTTCGTTTTGAATAATGGTACGCGAAGTATAATAGATGTTAATGGATAAGTAGATGACTAGTAAAACCAGGAGAATCGTCTTTAGCTTTCTTTGAAGTCCAAGCATTCCAATAAGTCGACGAACAAACCGATCTTGTCTCAGTTTAGCCGATAATCTTGTCCCGTTTTCTGTTTGAAAGTCGCCGTAATTTGAAAACAGCATTTTCTAATTGCTGAACAATATGAACTCTCTTTCAAACAGCCCAAGGAGGACATTGATGATAATTCCAATTCAGTACCTGTTCTTTTGTTCAAGGCTTAGAACTGGAAGTGAAAAGATGAAAAATGTTTATTGTCTAACTGAATGTGAAGAAGTTTACCTTTCTTAACGCATATCAATTTGTTCAGGCTCCGCACGAGTCTATTTGCTGACTACGCAAGAAGGACGAGGAAGACTAAGTACAAGAGTCAGCATTTGCAAAAATAACCACTTTAAGGTGATTCCCTAGTAAAAGAACCTAACATAGATTGTAGATGAAACTTGGTTCACTGATGTAACAAGTCAAGAAGATGATAAAACGGTAATAAGAAGTGGGGGTCACCGTGCTCGTTTTGACGTCACAATGCTGACAAATACGGCTATTTTGGACCCTTTGACCAAAAGCAGCCCAACACTAGACAAAAAGGAAAGATTTTTTCAATGATGCATGTGGTATCGCACAGAATTTGACTTTAATGTATTGTTTATCCACTTATGTACCAGAAAAATGCTTTTTAATGCCCTTGTTTTTTCTTTACGCTCCAAAGTAGAATTAAATTGGACACGCACTATTCGACACGTGATAGCTAAATCCGTACAATTTAGTAAAATTGCCAAAAAACTGAACATAGATTTGTGCCAATTTTTTTCTCACCGAAAGGAAGCACTGTCCTTATTAAAATCATGAAATAAAAAATGGGGGTCACCGTACTCGTTTTTGCGGTAGAGCTGCAGAAAGTGCGCACCAAGTGCATTTTCCTTGATTTTTGAGAGAGCAGCGCCGTAACTAGTATGAGGCCAACCGAGGCACTCGCCTCGGTAAAATTTTGACGAATTTCGCCGATCATTTTTATTTTACATAAGCGATCATCGGATATTTTTAACGCATCATGATATTACAAAGAATTCAGCAATTCAGTCAATATACTATGAAAAAATTACCATATCATCGATCTCAAGGGGCTACGTACGTTAACTCAAATTTTTTTTGAACAAATACTGATCAAAACCATTGGCGAGGTTAACGGTCACCCAGATTATGTAGCTTGTTTCTGATTATTGCTTTTTAAATTCCACTTAAATTAACTCGAAAAAAAGTTACCGAAAGGCCCAGAAAACGCTGCAAATCGCATTTCCGAGAGACTAAAGTTCAAAATTTCTCGGGGGGGGGGGGCATGCCCCCGAACCCCCCTGGCAACTCCCGCCTGCCTCGGTTGGCCGTTTGGTCTGGCTACGGCATCTCGACTGGGGCGAGTTTCAAAATAGAATGTATGCGAAAGGGGGAAGAAAGTATTAAAAACTCCGTTTTTACAGAATTTACATCGAGATATCACATTTAGGACACAATGAGATAAAGAAAGCGTTTAAATGAAAATCAAAGTGAATAAGCACAAATCATCCACTATCGAGGTTCTCCGTGAGGAAGTCAAACTCAGCAACACGCGTACTGCTTACGTTATGCACATTCCCACCAAATTGAGTCTCAGCAAGAAACAACCGCAAGCAAAAATTGCAATAGCGTTTCTCTTCGGTCAACTTCATTTTAATAACGTTACTTCACATGCTCTTTTTTACGGAGGCCATGTTGTTATGCGCAGTAAGAGATGCGCAGTGCAAAACCAGGGAATCACCTTAAACAACTTTATCCCCTTTTACGTTGCTGCGGATTGATGCAGACATTGGGATTGATGATCGTAATCTTCATCATTTCAGAGCGTGACAGCTCATAGTCTCACATTTCCCATGATACACCTGACATACCGAATGCTTTCTATTTCTCCCGAATGACTCCCGGATATGTGGTTAGAATGTGTTCCCTTTTTTGAATGTGTGCGCGTGTGTGGTGGGTTGTGGATTTAGGAGAGGGGGGAGGGGGCAGTGTGAAAGTGGCTTGAGAAAATATGATCATAGATTTGGTGCGTTGTCGCATCAGACAGGATTTTCAGATCTCTGTTAAATTCTTTCGGGCTACCATTACTTGTGCCCGGAAATACTCAGCACCACCCAAACAAAAAAAAATAACCATCGGCTTCTTACTGCAATGTTTGTCCATTTAATAAAATTAATGCGCGTTTATTCTGCTTGCCTGTTCGTGTTAAGTTTCATGGATGACGCGTATATATACTCTAAGAAAAGCCGCTTGTCATAACACCAACTTGAATGTTACCATCAAGAATCTTTACAGGAAAGCGCGCAGTTATTCTGTAAAGTACGAAACGGGTGAAGCTGTATAAATTCTGAACTGCATCTTTTGTAGCTCTAACATATTTGTTTTTTTTTTTCTTCTTCTTCTTTCTGCTTTCTTTTGGTATGAGGAGTTATCTCTAGAATTATAGAATTAGAATTATCTCTAGAATTATTTTTTCGTCATTTGATTTAGATCGAATAAGGAAGTCCAGAATTTACTATGGAGGCCTTATACGGACAAAATGTCGAAAGTTACAACCAACTTGAACAAAAACGGTAGTAAGTTACATCTTACCTGAGTACAAAATGTTTTAAAATTACTTGTTAAAAATGCTTAGCTTTTGTAAATCACTTAGCTTTTTCTCGACAACACATCGGGCTACAAATGCATTTTATACAAAGCTTAAATATAATCTTCAAATTAATTAGTATAAAATATCCAACATTAGGAAGCTGAAAAATTTTTCGAAAACATCTTTACCTTCGCAGACCCAAAATATATAAAATGATACATTATAACGTTATTGCGAAATGCATTTTTACCATGAATACAGTAGCAATTTCGCATTTAAATATCTCTTCGCTCATAAAATAGAACTAAACGACGAAAAATTTTTACAACGCTGTGCTTCCCTGGTCAATGCTCCCTTGATTCACCTGTGGCACAAGTTGCTGCTGTTTGTTGCTGTTCGTTGTTTGTATTTTTAAACTCGCAAGAAAATCACGAGAAAAGAAAACGAAAAATGCTCAATTATCTTACGGCTGCATGTCTCGTAGAGCCGACTAGACGACTGAGTCGAGATTTTGTCTCATAGAACGTTAGGCGTTAGATACCGATCGAGGAGGAGAGGACGTACACTAGAAAGCCTCGAGAAACAGGAGTATTAAAAGACGTTCGCCAGTGTAACATGACTAGACTGCGTGACAGACGAAACTAAACCTCTAGTTACGTCCATCTGCGAAACAGCACAGGAAACCTTGGTCTTGCTCACTAGCTATCATAATGTACCATGAATGGCCTGTTAATAAAGCCATTGTTTGATTGGCCAATCAGTCTTGATAAAAAATAGACCTTTTAAGCTTGTATGTTTTGTTTTTCTCATCTCGGGCAATGTGATGTTCCCCCAGAGAACTGTTTCTTTCAAATGTCTTCTTATTCACGTGCTTATGCATGTATAACTTACGAAACGACAAAATAAAAATTCCCTTGAGAACGTCACGTGGTTTGAATTGGGAAAACAAAACGTACAAGCCAAAAAGATCTGGTAATTCGTTGAGTTCATTGAGGGTGCCAAACAAGGATCTCAGGGCTGCTTCACAGACATCACTAGCCAGGGTAAGATTATGTCTGCAAAGCAGGGTAAAAAATGCCATGAGGCCTAATTACATTAAAAACATTTTCTATGAACAATGTCTGGACCCATCTCATCATACTCTTGAACTGAAATGCACATCTGAGGGAAAGTCGACAGTCCAGCAAGCACGGCACTGCCTTTCCACACGGCGTACTTCCGGTCATCCGGGCTTATGACCTTGACGCGTCCTGGGTCACGTGGATTGACTAGCGTAAAAATCTCCTTATGAAGTCTTTGTTCTAGCCCAGGTAACATGGTACTGCCGCCTGCAAAAGTCAAATTTGAAAGGCACTATTACGAGCTGCTTTACTGAAAGAGGGAAGAAATGAGACTTGCCAGAGCTTCTATAGCAGCGTATTGTCCGCCCTAGTAACAGGACACTTGACAGACTATTGAGTCGTATTAAAAATGTGTCCTTCATCTGAAAGCCAAGCTGTTTTTCTTTTTCTCTCACTTTCACCGTCACTGCAAGCACCGAGAGTAAAGAAAGTCGGCTGAAGCTATGATAGAGGTCCCATTCAATAGTTTCTGCGGAGCGAGCGTAGCATCTTGTTAACCCTTTTAGACACACCCTACCCTTTCATATGATTCAACCAACGAAATCTCTACTCCTTTAGGGCGGAGCCTCCCCGTATTGGCCATTATAAGGAGTACCTCCAACTCCCGGGGTCGCCCTACAGTTAATAAGACAACCGACGTAAGACTTCCCAACCTCTCTCTCCCTGATATGATTCAGATGGAAGCAAGGGTTCATTAAGTATTACTGGCTGGCAATTCATAAGCAGTGTTAGTACTCAAAGAATGACCTATCTCACCTGATAACAATATGTTCTCAAGTAATTCCTTTCTGATGTCCAAGTCACATTTAGTAATACATTTGTAGATAGACTCGTGAATTCCAACAATGTCCCTACCAAGCATACTGGGATTGAACAGTACTTCTGGACAGCGAAACCGCTCGCTTGCTAAGCGTATAGACTGGCCGTCTGGGAGCTGGAAAAGAAGAAACAAGCGCAGTATAATCGTTTGAGTTGTAGTTAAGGTCTGTTTTTGTGAACTTGGCCGCCAAGTGTGCGTGACTAATTTAATGTAACAGAGATGCGAGAAGAAGGAAGGGCTTAGTAAACGATACCACAGTAAACCTAGTTTTAACAGAAGCCATTCTGGTGTAATCTTACGTAAACTACGCTGACGAAATCTAGTTACAAAGAAAAGTAATTCACTAAGGTCGTGATAACGAGGGGCCAGTTATTCCCATGTCGGTTAAAGTTAATCCAATGACAACTGTTCCTTTTGCTCCGCTTCAAAACCTGCTGCATTTCACATGAAACAAATGCTTACATATTTTGATCAAAACTTGTTTCATTTTGGGATTTCAAAGACAGCCTGTCGTGACAATCGCTTAATCAAAGCTCACGAACTTAGTTTGAAAGGACAAGCGAAAGCGCACTCTGTCTCATAGTAGTACTACGCTGACTTCGCGTACAACATGTTGCGTGTCGCGTGAATGTTCCTTTACGTCGGTGAATATTTTGCCACAAATCATCCTTTCCCCTCTCCCCTCCCACATCTCTTTCAGACATTATCCCACCCACCATATATAACTCCTCGAACTTGTTGCTGGTCTCAGATTCTTGCAATTCCTGCTCAAAATCAAGTGCAACATAGGCTAGCTTCTCCTTGATATCCCGTATGATCTCCATCTCTGCTGTCGTCGTAAAAGAGTAGCCCTGTTCTTTGAGGATCCTCATCATGTACCTGGTGAGGTCCCTTCCGGCTAGGTCCATTCTCTGAGTGGCGTGAGGGAGCCAGTAGCCCTCGTAGACTGGTACTGTATGGCTCACTCCATCACCACAGTCAAAGACGGTGCCTGTTATCAGTACAACAGAAAATCGCTGATAAGCTCAAGATATTTCATGCGCAGTACGGTTCTCAACTTCCTGTAAAGCTATTTCAAACAACAGAGGCAAAAAAACCTGGTTCTTTTGTACGTTACACACTATCCTTCACCACCACAAACCACGTGATCCAAAACAAAACTCATTTATAAAAGAAACCTACGTGACCCTAACCTTTATAAAAAATCCACGTTGACAAAATTCGACCTTCATGTAACAATTAAACATAACTAAAGGCTTTGCGATAAGGAAATAAGCTGGAAATACGTGTTCTTTGCGCATCAATTAAACTAATACATGTATGAATTTACAAATGTTTAATGCTAGGTTCAACATATCCTTATGGAATGCCGCTTATGACAGAAAGATTTATAAGTAAATATGAAGAAGAACTCAAATATTCGTATTAGACCATAATTATTGGTATCAAGATAAGAATATGGGTATTATAAAACCGACCTAAATTGTATTTTCACATCAATATTTGTACGCCGTTGACAAGATGCATGCAAACCTACACGTTACGAACCGTTATCTGATAACGTAAATATACGTTCGAATTATACGTACGTAGCGTAAATATACGTTATGTTGCTTACCGCACAAATACGTTATGAACACAATATAATTACGTTAAGAGCCATTTCATACGTATACGTTATGCGTAACATGTAACATACGTTATGAGTATGCATTGGCCGTTCAGCGGTTAGATGTATCCAATGAGCATGCCCTAGGCGTCGGGGGAAAAGCCCGCGAAAACATGGAGGAAACGCGGCTTTGTCATTTTTGCAGTGGCACTTGTTGTGGTCTTCCTTCCATTGACTCCCTTTTATCGGGAGGTTTAACCATTTTAATCTGCAGTGAAGCGAGCATGCTTAGCGCTTCGATACAGAAAATGGGACTCATATTCTTATCTTCATACCAATAATTAAGTTCTAATACGACCTGAATATATGAGTTTTTCTTCATATTTACATATTAATCTCTTTGTCATAAGTGGCATTCTATGTGAACCTTGTCTTCTTTTCAAAGCAAACGTAAAACAATTTGAAGCCTACAAAAGAGCCCGAAAACAACAAACAAAGCGGTGGCTTACCTGTAGTTCTCCCTGTAGAGTAGAGCGCCATAACAGCTTGCACTGCTACATACAGACAAGGTGTATTAAAAGTTTCAAACATAATCTGTAACATACGCTCCCTGTTAAACTTGGGGTTCAACGGAGCCTCTGTTAGCAGCACCGGGTAATCCTGGGAATCTATTCGCAGCTGGTCGTAAGTGTAAGCCCAGATCTACACATACAAAAAAAAAACAACAAACAAGCGATCAAAACAGTAACTCATTATACAGCGCTTTTAAAGTGCCGCAACACCACACCAACGGTGATTACTCAGTCTGATAATAGGCCACTTCCGAGTTCCAAAAACCCCCACTTTCAAAATGAGGCTAGATGCACAACCTTTCTTGTGAAAATGAGTTCTATTTGCATGGGAATGAAATATGATTTCCATATCAAAGGCTGTGCACCTACCCTCGTTTTGAAACAGAGGCCCGGGGGAACTCGGACATGGCCTATTGCAATACAAACATATAACCAACTAGCCAATCAGAATGCGCCAATAAATAAGCGCGGGAAATGCTTCCAGAGAAGTCGCAATTGGTTTTTATTTATCTTCTGATTGGTCGAGCACAAAGAGTGGAAGACACGTGTGAGGAACAGCTATCTGAATCATGACACTCACGGACTCCATATCATCCCAGTTCAGCACGATCCCATGCTCCAGTGGGTACTTCAGAGTTAAAACGCCACGCATGTTCTGTGCGTCATCGCCAATATAAAAATCTCTGTAATCTTGCATCATAGCCTCCTGTGGAAAGTCACGAACACAGAGACAGGTGACTAGTAGCCTTAAAGTAATATCAGTGGCAGTCCACAACCAAATTTAAGCCCGGCTCTTTCTAACAATAATGCTGTACGCTTCTGTTTAAAACAATACAACGCTGACAAAAGTGCCATTGGAAACGTGCCTTCAGAAACGTTTTTAAAATATCACTCTTTTAATTCTTTCCCTTTATTTACTGCAGTTACAGCTGCAGTTCAATACTATATAAATTTGATCGACGCCCCAGTTGTTATTAAGGTTCATTTACGGTAAGCAAAAGACTACAAAAGTTTTTACCAAATGAAAGTTCTCACCTGATGACGCGGCTTGCCGACCACAGCCGGAAAAACTACTCGAGGCTGCTCTTCATTGGAGAATCCCGCTTTGCAGAAACCCGAGCCATTATCGATTACTGCGACAACTCCTCCGCTATGCTCCTAGAAATGAAACGCTCTGTTAGAAAAATTTAAGTGTGCATTAGGTAAAAATAAAAGTATTTAACTATCGTCATTAACACTAAGAGAAAAGAACGATGATTTAAACTTACAAAAGCCACGTTATGTTCACTCGCCACAGGAGCGGAAATAGGTGGCGCCGGAGCACTGGTACGAGTTGACACAGTCCACGTGACGTTCCGGTCAGAGGGTTTCTCGTCATCAGATCCCAGTGTTTCTCGGTCATCAGACGACTGCTCTCGCGCTTGTGCTAGGATGAGTTTCCCTACTTCGGCTAAATTCTCTCCGGTCTCTTCAGAACTCAGGGTGTCTTCCGAGTCACTTGAACCTATGATGTCAAGAAGATCATCCTCTTCTGCTTTCTTTGAAGAAATGGAAAGAGTTGGTGGAGAGAGGGGTTTTGCGTTCTCTTTGACCGCATCTCTACTAGCCAATTTTTCATCTTGTTTTCCTAACACATTTTCTGCCTCGAACTGACTTCGTGTCCTTTCATCATAAGCCATTTTTTCAAGCTGCTCAAATTCTTCATCTGAGGCCGTTCTTGCGAATTCATCATTTGAATCATCGCTTTTACTCTTTCTTTCGGTACGAGCTTTCTGCTCATACAGAGCTTTCTCAAGCTGTTTAAACTCCTCGTCTGAGGAATCACTTAATGCATTTTCACCTAACTGTTTTGTTTTCTCTTCTGCTGCAATTCGAGCTTTTTCTTCATACATCAATCTTTCAATCTCCTCAAACTCCTGATCCGAAGATTTCGTTGTCGTCTCCAAGCCTGTTGAACCTTCCACCTCAATGTCACTTAATTCATTCTCAATCTCGCCCAGTCTTTTCACTAGTTCTTCTATCTGATTAGCGCTGGTATCGGTAAGCAGGCTACTATCTAAATCAGCATGGTCTTCAGCTGTTCCACCATCTTCATTTCTTGCATCCTCTTCTTGACCCTCTTCACTATCAAAGCTCTCATGCCGTAAATTCACGTCCTCCTCATTTTTAGTCTGTGAATAACCTCGAAACACTGGATTATTGAAATTACCTTGCTCTTCAAGACTTAAACTAGCTTCAAACCTTTCAATAACATCATCAGAGCTATCAGACTCATCATCTGATTTCCAGTCTTTGTTAGCAACAGTGCTATGTAACTCAACAGGAAGTTCCTCCTCTTTTTCTTCCACTAACCCCCCTTTTTCCATGTTTATATCTTTTATTTCATCAACGTCCACCCCGCCGAAGCTTTCCTTGGGATCTTCAGGCGACGTTCTATCTGAGGCCGCTTTCAGCAGCTCTATAAGTTCATCTTCTGGCGATACTTTGCTTTCCTCGCTGATGAAATCGCACTGTTCAATGTCTATATCCTCAAGCTGACTTTCTACTGGAGATGAGCCTGCAGGGTTGGAATCAGCGTCCTCACTTTCCATGACAAGTTCGCTATCCTTCATAGCAAGCTCCGGGTTTTGCGGTTCAGTGTTGATATCCTTTAACTCGGTATTTTCAGCCATAATCCACTGGGGGTCCTGTGGTTCACTGCTTAGCGACTCTGTCTCATTAGCTTGATCAAATGTTTCGGAATTTGTTTTGGAACGGAAATATGCTAGTCTCTTCTCGCGTATTTCTTCCGTGTCTTTTTTATTTACATCAGGTTCCTACACACAAAAATAAAAAAATAATAATACACTAGTTAAAGTATGACCTCTAAACAGGGCTGGTGTTTACTCAATAGAGATAAAAGCAAGTGATGCTATGGGGAGTCAAGATGGCGCTCACGAGGGCGTACGTCTTGAATGTAGACAGTGACTGCGTTGTCTTATTAAAGTTTCAAGCGTATCGAATCAGCTTAAGCTTACGCGAAGGCAAACGTTATACAAAAGTTTCTTTTTTCTTTCAAAACTAAAAAATAAAACATCTACGATTTTTCACCTCATCCACTGACAGTTGCTGTTCCACCATCTCCACCTCCCTTTCATCAATGGTCATACTTTCTTGAATGCGCCGCCGCCGGTTTTCTTGTTCCGCCATCCACTGGTTTTGTCGTTCTTCTTCTTCTTTCAGTCGGCGCTGCTCTTCCAAGAACCTCATTTCCTCTCTTTTGAGGCTGTCGCTCAATTCCTTTTGTTCAAACTCAAGCTTTTCTTTTAGTTTTACAACTTCATGATCATCAAAACTTGGCCGCTTTACAGCCACTAGTTTTCCATTTTCTTCAGGGGCAACATAATATTCTTTTTCATTACCAGCTCCTTGGACAACGAACTCGCCGCTGGGTTGGTCTTCCTGTTTACCAACAGCAATTTGATTGACAGGTGATGCTTCATTTGATAAGCCTGTAATATCAACAGGATTACTGATGCGTTGCTCACTATCTTCAGCCTGTGGTAGTTTTGTCGAGGTGTTTTGACTAACAGGGAGAATGCTAATATTTCGTGTCCTTTCTCTTTGGTTCACCTCATCACTATTATCTTCAGTTTTCTTTAAATCACGATCTAAAATATTACTAGTGGTTGTTCCATTGTGGGCATGAACTCCATTTACTGTTTGTGTCTCCTTGTTAACAGAAGCAGGTTTATTAACTATTACATCAGACGCACGCGTACCTGTTTGGTTAGAAACATTCCCACTACCAATACTTGTTTCCTGGAATCCAGTGAATGCATTCCCTATCCTTTGTGAATGAAAAGGAGCCAAATTCGTGGCAAACTGAGTTTGAGATGTTGTTTGCTGGTATCCAAGTCTCTGCGGAACATTTATTCCGTTAGTAGCTGGGCCTGGGACTAAAGGATATGCTGCATTCTGTTGCGGT
Source organism: Porites lobata (assembly GCA_942486035.1). NCBI lineage: Eukaryota > Metazoa > Cnidaria > Anthozoa > Scleractinia > Poritidae > Porites > Porites lobata. The sequence goes on along the minus strand of CALNXK010000144.1, from coordinate 710,313 downwards.
TGCTGAGCAAGAGACCGCTGGCCGAATTGATTGTAAGACGGGTTCGTATAGTAATTGGTTTGCAATGAATGCGAATTAAATGGCGAAAGAATATATTCTGGATCTGGTTTAACCACGCCATTTTTAACTAAGACTTCAACTTCACCGGGGGATAAATGTTGAAATAAATCTGCAATGGCTTTCTCAATACCAGAAAGCTGTTCTTGTGCGTAGAAGTACTGCTCCTCTACCTCATGTCTTACAACAGTGTTTAGCGGCTGTGCGAGTATTTGCCGCTGATGTCGAATCCGGTTCATCCAGTACATTTCCTGCTGTTTTAACGCACAAAACTGTTCAATTTTGTCTTGTGATACATCCGAAACCCTTGGGTGATATTTTTTAATTCCAGCAGGTGGTGGGGTATATCCATAAGATGACGGTGAGCTGTCAACGACGCTGTTGGTAATTTTCGGCTCATGAACACCGTTATAATAACCGTTGGTAGTGACTTTGGGTGAAGAACTCTGCGCTCCATTTGTATATGGGTAAGTTTTAACTTCAGGAGAAAGAGAATCGTGTTTCAAAGGAGACGTATCGTCTTCGTCATCTCTTAAAAACAACACCTCACTGAGCAAGCCTTCCACTTCTCGATCTATCGAATCATCCGAAGTTAGTTCCGGTTTAACTGTGAGGGACGAAGGACCGGAAGTAAAATGACCCGAACTTAAGGAGGATACCTTGAAGTCTTTTGGGTGTCTACCCTGACTACTGACGCTTGGACCGGAAGTTGATATCGATTTACGATTCAGGTAGCGTTCGTGGTCACTGTAACTTGCGTGGTTTGCGTTCAGCTCACTTAAGTCAAGTGGAGGAACAATTTTTTCTCTGATTTGTTGAAGTTCCTTTAGTTCTTTTTCCAGTTTCATCTGTTCCATAAGCAGATTATCTATGTTCTTTGATTCTTCTTCCGTTTTCTTGACTTTCTTCCGCGCCGGTTTCTTAGGCGCCATTTTTCTCGTATAGGATTTTAAAGGTGCGTTGTTCAACAAATCGCCATTTTGTTCTAATTGCTGCACCAGGGGGTAATTGACGTATTTCGGCTGTCTCTCAAAGCTTTCTCTAGGATCGCTACCCCTACTGTGTTTGAGATATCTCCCTGTTTCCCCAGGGGGACATGTTTGACTCATCACATCACCTTTCACAAATCCGTTAAAGTAAGACTGCGACGAGTCTGGCAGTTTAGAAGTTTCCCCGCTGTGAGGCTGCTTTTGTTTCAAGTCCATTGCCGCCGAATCACTGGTTCCATTTATCGCTGTGGCAGGTCGTCTCACAGGAGGTGTCGGTAAAATAAGGGTTTCTTCAGCTGAGGAGTAATCACGTGACCGGGTATACAATGACCCATTACTGTTGTTAGTTCTGTTGGGTGTGTTCTTGAGCCTGCTGTATGCAGATTCAGCCGCAGTTTGTTTGAGGAATTCGCTGAAATTGAAAAACCATAAATATTGAATTATTATCAAACCAACTTCATGATCACGCATGTCACACAACTCTTTACGGAATAAGTTAAGCGACAGTGCACTGCTGATGTGTAGACACGACAAACATAAACACGGACATGCTTATTGTTTAAGTTACAATTTTGAATTAGCGGAAAATGTCAAACATTTCCTGGAGTTTTTCAATTTCTCTCTTAACTCTCTTCCGCTGCAAAGGAAGAAACAGGGTTCGTACCCTTTTTCGAACAAAAAATTAAAGGACTTTCAGGCCCCATTTCCCACTTTTCAAGGAATCCATTCAGTGTAAAAAAGAGAGCCTTGAGACTGTGTCTGTTTTGGTTCTTCCACGACATGAGCAATTTTATCCTGAAGGTCTTTCTGTGTTCGTTCCTTTTAGGCACTGGAGAATCTGGGTTGGATAAACTTAGCATCGAAATGCAAGGTACCTTCGAACCCAGAAGAAACTGTTAAAAATAACAGGAGCCGGCGTTTTTCGTACAGAATAACTGATGAACAAACCTTGGCATTCTCCCAGGAGCATCTACTGAACGTTCCTCATTGCTTGTTTCTCGTCCATTGCCATATTCAATTAAATGAGTCTCGCGGGCACGGATAATCTTTTCTAGCTGTTTACAACGATGCGTTAGTAGCTTTGCTTGGTTCCTTAAATGGGTATCCGGGACTTTTTCCAAAAACGTTTCCAAATGTAGCAGCTCCTGAGGGGAGAGGGGTGGGTACTTGACCAGAAACCTCGCCAGTCTTCCCTCCTGAAGTTGTAGGTCCCGGTAGGAAGTAGAGCGTGTTGAGCTGGAGGGCCAGAACTCAGCCGCTTTACTGTACCACGTCTCCGCCTAGGTAAATAAGACAATGGCACATTTTAAATATAATAATGAAGCAAATGTTAATGTCCTTTAATAAGCCTCGGCAGCATTTATTGCACAAAGATTAGTTACGCCGAGCAAGTGACCAAAAACAATAATTTGGATGGTTAACACTCTAAACTGGTGGAATTTACAGAATACAACTCCTTCTAGCTGTCGTCACGGAAGGATATGAACGCCTCCAGATTGAAAACCAAGAACTCATGACCGTTCGGTCACGCTATTGTTTAGCATTCCCTTTTAATGTAAAAGTGAGAGATCGGATGAGACAGTGCAGTGGGCGTAGGTTTCTAGAAAAACGAAACTAATAATGGTTCAACTAATGGTTCAATCTTATTGAAGTTACATGTACTACGGATGTTAGTACAGGTAATAGCATGATTTGTAGTGATATTTGGCATAAATACCACGAGTGATATTTCAGACTTGTTGTACGTAATTTCACGAGCCCTTAGGCGAGTGAAATTTGAGACAATTTTGAAATATCACGAGTGGTATTTATGCCAAATATCACGTACAAATCATGCTATTATTTGTTTATACTACTGCCCGCAAAAGGTTTGTAATTTTCACATGTAGGTATTTCAAATTAAGCTGAAATACCACTGCTCTAAGCCAATCAAATTGCTACATGTATTTTTTTGGCCATAGATTGTTTCAGCAAATAAGGAATAAAGAGGGCGTTTCAGATGCGGTTCATTATGTAAGGCCAAATGACAAATCTTCAACTAAAAAGTCTTCCTCTTTTTGTCTCTTTAACATAATTTAATCAAAGCAAATACCAATGAGAGAAAAGACCACTGGTTTGTAGTTAGAGGAAAAGCGATTACATAAAGGATTGGCGACTACTTGGGTCCCTCGCCTTATTCAAAAGATTGTAAAAATTGACAGCATCTTCCAGCCAGCGTTTTACATGTTCCACTCTATTGCTGAAGTTTTCCAGATCAGATGTTAAAACTTTAGAGGCAGTTTGAAGGGGTCTCTTGTCGCGAAGATTTCTGGTGCTCATTTCCTCAGCTTGCTTTGCCAGCCCTCTTCCTTGAAATATTACTTCCTGTTCAAATAAACAAACATAGGATGACGTGACACTTAACAAAAACAGTTGTATTTGCCAGTTTTACATTGCCCATAGACACCTTCTCGGCTTTGTCGCCTAATAGTTTGCATTTTCCTCTGGATTGAAAACAACGGTCACGCAAAATTCTCGGAGTTAAATAACAAAATGAATTGAGCAATACGACAAGGCAAATTTCAAGTTTGTGTGCAAGACGCCTGCTTGGCCAGTAATTAATAAGTTTACATCAGGAAATATAGATCGTTAACTGAGGACCAATTAGCCACAAATTATTCTCTTTATTCCCTGTCATGAAGTGTCTCAAGGTGAACGCAGACTAGGGCGACAGGATACCTCTTTAGTAGGTGACAACCATAGGCAACTATCTGCCGACCAAATAGCCAAAACAACAGTCAAAAGAAGCCTTTTAGCCTGCAGTCCATCGATGATGATAATGAGTTAGTTAACTCAGCCTGAAGCCGCCTCTCATCGCTTACCGCCTCGAAACTTCCCAAGCAGCGGTTAGCAACAAAAGGCAGCTGTATTGTATTCATTGGCTTGTAAACATAATGATAAAATGTTTCATCAAACCTTAGCCAGTGGATAAAACTCCCCGTCAAACTGTGCTTTACTTTGATTGGCTGATCGCAGAGAATCGCAAGCTTGAGAGAATGTGTTTAATTGATCTTCAGCATCTCCACGAATCCATTTTACCAGCTACAACAAGAACAGTAAAACCAAAGTTTACTCGTATCGTGACTTCTCTTTGCGAAAGAAAAGCCCTTTCAAGGTATTCTCGTGGTACCTTGTTAAGGCTATGTGCGAATAGTATAGTAAATGATGGCGCTTGCTCCATTTCTTCTTTGATCTGATCGGAATAAATATGTAGACTAATAATGCATCATATATGGTCATCTGCAGTATTGGCGGACTGTTTCTTGCATAATTTTATGCGATGTGGATTCCATATCCCAGATTATTACGGAAAAGTGCCACACGATCCGAGGACATTCCTAACTTATAAAAACAAGAAGACTAAGACATCCCTGATTATCTGCTGTTTAATCCGAGATAATCCAGGAAAACATGATGCGCTTTACTATACTTTTCTTTAATACACTGACGCGCTGCAGATTTCTGCGACAGCTGGCACGCATTTCCGACATAAGGCACGTGTATAAATATATAAAGAGAGAATTCCCAATGTTCCGGGACATCAAGGATACATGCATAAGCTGAGGTCTGTCATAGCCTCAGTTTTTAACTTGCATACCACTTAAGTGTCCAAAATTCGTGTTTATCTTGCGCAGAATTGTATGCCAATAGTTTACCACATAGACTTAAGTATCTCTAGACTCGTTAAACAGCTGCGTACAAATGGAATGTTTAATCCATAGGTAAATTTAGCAATGTTTACGGTGCAAAGCGTTATGTAGAGACCTCAGCTGGCATGCAACAGAAATTGTTAACCGGTCTGTACTTCACAATACACCTGCCCGCGGAGTCCTACATGTTTCTTCTGTTAACAACAACTCTGAAGAATCTGTTCCATATCAATATAGCTTTAACCTTGTATTTGCACAGAAGCCTCTGGCTCATACACTGTAGTTCCGTTGCCAGAATCACTAACTGACAGGTCGTTTAAAGTTTGCAGTTTGCGCTTTACTGTCACACAACTTTAATACGGCATAGGACTCAAGGTGTTATGTGGAATACAGACCTCTAACTGTAAGAAAGAATCAATTATTTCACATTTTCATTCAGGACTCTAACTCACATCACACCTTGAGTCCTACGACTTCTTTTGTCAAGAACAACTCTGAAGAAACTGTTTATAATCATCAACATAGCCATAACCTTATTTATTAAATTATTTATTCATTTAGTTTTTGCGTAAAGCTCTACGGCTGACGCTTCCGCATTTCAGGATCACTAATTAAAAGTCAGGTCATTTAAAGTTTCCAGTTTGCGCTCTTCTGTAACGTAAGTTAATTCACAGAGGCCTTACCCGACTCAGATTCTCTTTCAGTTCAAGAACATCCTTGGCCTGGGAACTAGTGACCGGAACAGGGTGAGAAGTAGTTCCTCCTTCCAAGGCGTCTTGTAGCTGTTTTTTAGCTTGCATGAGCTGGTCACGGTAAGGTTGGATGGTTTCCATCATAGAGGCATACTGAGGAGTTTTGGACATCACTGAGAACGTTCTGTCAGATCCAGGTCTGACCGTCAGCTCTCTGAGATGGTTTCCTTCTTCAATGGCAACATCGATGGATAAATCACTGAAGGTTATATAAAAAAGCACGCTCCATGACAATATGATCATTTTCTCTGAAACTGATCATGAGATGGATAACTTCTTCAAACGGTTACATAAACACATGCACAGTCGGCCCCTAACACAAAGCGCGGGAATAATTTTATTTCTGATTGGTTCATGAGAAGCGGCGGAAATTCTCTCCACCAATCACGAAGCAAAGCAAAACCAACAATTGTTCAACTTCTAGCTACTAATAACTTTTGACGTTCAAGAGAAATTCTAGTACTGTGGCGGTACAAGCAGCCACGCTGGATTATTTACCGTTTTATCTTTGCCTTCTTTGTCTCCACTCTCTGAAGGACTAAATCTCCACCAGATTGCTCCTTTCTAGACTGCATCCTTTTTAGAGATTTCACTTCATTTAGTGCTTTAGGTAGATGAGTTGTGATGTAGTCGCTAGTGAAATAGAATTCCTCCAACTTCTATGGACAGAAACAGAAGCATATAACAGAAGCATTATATGCTTCTGACAGAAAACAATACAGACAACGCCGGAAATAGCTGTAAAACTGAAAGTGTAGAAATGTAAAAAGCATGCGTTTTAATAGAGGGGATAATCGAACATGCATGTGCAACTACAAAAGTAAGGTACAGTCGAACCTGCACTGACGCCCCCCTCTCCACAACGGCAACGGCCACTAACGCATGTCCCGAACTGCCAAAATAACCTCTCGACAACGCGGCCAGTTTTTTTTTTTCAGTGACTGATGAAAAAGTCAAGGATGGTCACGAATTGAGACGTTTATGATCAATCGCGGCCATCGTTAGCCTCCCCGCAGACGTCCTTTGGGGTTCGTTTGTCACGCATTAGGGGAGAAATGAATGCGTGACAAACGAACCCCAAAGGACGTCTGAGGGGAGGCTAGGCCATCGTATTTTTGCTTCATTTTAATATACTGCTGCAGTAAGCAAAAATTGTCTACGATACTTATAGCGAATGTTGCAAACGTTGCTCGTTTTGTCACGTTAACATTTTGATTCAAGACATAACTCGAGCTTTTTATGTATTTTATCTCTATACATTATATATGATTGGATTATCATGATTATGGGACACAGTAACCATGAACGTAGCACAAAAAACATATTGTACCCCTAAAAAAATTGTCATATGACACCCTTACCTCCCCGGCCATAACAGCCACCTCTCCAAAGCGGCCACTTTCTTCTGTCGCCAACGTGGTTGTTGTTGAGAGGTTTGACTGTATACAGTATTTATTTGTTATTCTTTACAAAAAATACATTGTAGAATAAAGATCAAGGTGAATTTGATACCTTTTGCAACCTGATCCATGCTTTATGATCATAAGCAAGTGAGCCACCGAAAGCGGAAGTCAGTTGACTGGCTTCAATGTAGGTCAAGAGATTAGATGTTCCCTGTACTGGAACAGTCTGAAAAGACACTAAGCTTAATTTATAATGAATACTAACAAACATTTAAACTTATTACGATTATTTGATTTGAAACTTTTACTTCCATTTCTTAACTCAAAAGCAAAAACTTTCCACTTTCATTTAGAGATATGAAAAGAAAATGAAAATGACATAGTACATTATTTTATTTTGCTGTTCATTTGCTGTGACAGTTTTGTATACACTGCCTAGTGGGCCAGCCTGTCCATACTGAGTTCTAGATGAGGAATGATTGAAAGCAAATTCAATTCAATTACTGGATTTGAAGGGAGCTACAAGCATGTGACATACGTTTTTAATATACAGTGTAAATTAACCTGAAAATTAAGCTGTCCTTTTTCGTGCCGAGCATGAATCTCTCTGGTTAAATGTCTCTTCACTTGCTTATTCTCTGGTAAAATGATGTAAAGACTTCGAACTGAACAAGTGTCATTCTAAAACAAACAAATAACAAAGAATACAACAGTGAAATTTGTAGGATATACATGTTAAGCTGAATCAATCACAGACATTATAAAAAACAATTACCTGAAATATTTGAATCAAGTCTATGACATGAGATACCACAGCTTCCCTAGAACTCCGGAAGTCAATCAGAAAAGAGATTCCAGCCTCTTTATACCATGACCTGTAAAACAAATAATTTTTTACTTATTTTGGTTGTTTCTTTATTGTTGTTTTTTTCTTTCTTTTCTTCTTTTTGTTTTTGTCTGAAAGGTGTTAAATGCCAGTATATTAGCTCCATAAAACTAAACATAACAAACCTGGCAAGAAAAGCAAGATATTTCAGCAGCCTGATAACATCAGCGGGGTTGAGTAGGACAAGGCTGGAGTAACGCTGAGATGAAAGTGTCACCAAGGGATGACCTTGTAAGTCACAGCCACCTGCACATGAAACAACATCAAGTTAATCTAAATATTTCATTTAAACAAGTCTACAAAGACATAGTTCCATCAAGACAAAATGCAGTACATTTTCCTAAAAAAAAAATCCAACAGTTACAGTTTTAAGCAACTAGTAGCTTCATGAATTGGGTAGAATATGTTTGTCTGGCATGGGTGGGTTATACATTTAATATTCAATAATTTCTGTTTATTGGCAGAAAACTGTTAAGAGTACATGTAGCCAATTATGATCTGAAGTGCTTAATAACAGAAAATAGCTATTGCCAAGAGTAACAACCTGTGAGTATGGCAATCTCTGACAAGATGAGGTTGTCTTCAGGCATATATAGCCTTTTTTCTTTAATTTTCGATCTTGCACTCATTGCCTACGAATGAAAATAAAACCACATGAATCATGTCGAGCTCTTTACACCAGCGAGTTCGAGTTATCAACAAATTATTTACAATTCATTTATTTTAAAAATAATAATAGATTGTTATTGTGAGTTATCATTAGTTTGTAGAAAAAATGCTATAAGACACTGTACTTACACACAGTGTGAAAAACAAAATTGTTTTTACAAGTAAACACTAATTAAGGTGCCCATTCTTAGCGCATGTTTGATTGACTAACCACAGTAATCTTAATAAATGGAATAAACTCTAGAAATCACTCACTTTGGCATTCCTGCCATGGAAATATCTAAAAGCCAGCTTGAAATAAAATATTTTGAGGTATGTAGAATTTACATGGTCCAAAAATCAGGGTAGAAGAGATCTGGAAGACAACTTTTGCATACATGCATTCTTATCCTGGAATATGATCAATCAAACACACCCTAACAATGATCACTTGTTTATAGTGTATAAATACACTAATAACACACGCTGTAGAGCAGCAGGTTGCTGAAGTGATATATGTATCAGAATCACCTCATGTGCAATATAATACCACTGTATCTAACAGAACACCTGCAAAAAACAAGTTTCATACTGTGAAATGATACAACTATATTCTCAGAAATAGATACATTGTAGTACTATCCTCTTCATTACTTTCTACAAAACAGTGTATACGCACTATTACTCATTTCTCAAGATTGTTTAAGCATAAATTTATTGATAAAGTCAAAAGTAGGACTTAAATAAAAAATGTTGAGCATCACAACAAGTCACTGGAATAATTAATTTCTGGGGTTTGAAATTAAAACTGCCAATATAACTATTTCATTTTGTTATTATTAGTTTTCAGTTCTCTAGCTATTCACTCAACATAAGGTTAATTAATTTCATTCTGGCCTGGAGTTATTTTCATACAGCTGAGAAGATTTTTCCCCAAACTAATAATAACACACACAAACACAGAGCTATTTCATTTGAGCCTATTTAAGTGTCTTAACTTGTAATTCAAAATGCATACTTGAACAAAATGATGCAGGGCTCGAATAAAGTCCCATACAGCAATCCGGGAAAAGAGGATTTTCTTGCTGGCTTTTAAGCCTGGTTTCCACATGATCATCTGGATCATCCTCATCACCCCATTCAGTAGTGTCAAATAATGTTCAAGTGATCAGGATGATCATATGGGAACACTACCCAGATGATCACAAGCAACATGGACAACTGAGATGACCTCAATCACTTGGACACTGAATTAAGTTCTTTTAGTTATCTGAACAATTGGGACGATCATGTAAAATTTGAAGTGATCATACAGAAACGCTCTCAGACAACTGAGATAATTGGAATGATCAAAGACTATCCCAGAAATCATCACTTTTATTACAGTAATCGGGGAGAAATTCAGCCTGGACATCTCTGAAGTATAAGATAATAATACAAAAATGTTTGCACCACATATGGGTGATATTTGAAAAAGAGAAAGTCTGTTCCATTAAGTTCTGGACTGTGATACTATGTCTATGTGGAACTTTTCTAGCCTCAGACTACACCGCAAAATCAAGAGTAAAGCAAGCCACAAGTTTCAGTCTCTGATTAAAATTCACCATACATTTATGATTGGCTTGTTTGCAAAACAGACAGGTACAAAAATTTCATTGTCTGACCCAGGAAAATCACAAACATGCGTCTCTTGTCTTTAAGGCAATTGAGACGATTTAATGGAAACTACCAATTGTCCGAGTCGTCTCAATTTTTTTTTTGAAATGACTATGGAAATCAGGACGGTCACATGGAAACAAGGTTTAAACTCACTTGCCCAAAGGGTAAGGGTCCAGGCAGGCCATCTTCTAACAAAATAATTAACTAAGATGAGCAAGAAGTAGCCCTGTGCAAATAAAATATGAGAGAGCTGTTTCCTCATAGGACAGGCTGGAAACTATTCAAGTTTTTTTCAAGCCCTAGAACGTTTGATGGCTGTCTCTGTTACTGATCCTATGAGAACTAAAATTTTCCCCATATAGCACTATCATGATCATGTTTACAGTCAACAAGAATCCCACCCAGCTGGGGGCAGTTTGTTTAAGAAACTGCTGAATGATTAGATATCAGTGTTACATGCTGTAATGTGGGTGCTGAAAAGTGAGTGCAGGCTTTTAAACCAAGACTTACCTATTTCCAAATTTTTCTTGCATGTATTTTGCCTAAGCCTAAAACCAACCTTATCATCTTATTTTCTCATGGGCATAAATAATTGATTTTAAAATTTAAGAAGATCCTGGTAAACATTGTGCGAATTATGTAAATTTTCAATTATTTTGAAAAAATACCTGTCCAGTATACATGTATGTATCGCAACCCTACTTGTGAGATGTTTGGTGCAATTTTGGTGGCTGATGTGAGTATTTCAAATATTCATAACAAGTGATATAAGTATCAGCAACAGTTTTTACAAAGACAAAGGGCATCTTCATAAAAAAGCAACATCAAGCTCCAACCCTTGGGGCGTGAGAATAATTAGCATTTATGGTTGCTGTCATTGTGAAATGCATTAAAACATTATTGAGACTGTAGATAACATGATTATACTGATGCCTCCCACCTAGAGGCCTGGCCTAGAAGGTCTTAAGGAGATTGAAATTATTCAAGAAAACTGAAAGTACAGTGATTATAGCAGGGCAAAGCACAATATGCATGTACAGCTGTACATACTGCAAAAAATAATGATGAAGACGTTTTTCTGCTGAGATATTGAATGTTCAAGATAGCAGACACAGACACCATTTAGCTTTGACTGGTTTTAATGTGACTTCATAACAGGAGATGACTCACGTTATCAGTAAGTCCTTCCCTGCCTGGGAGCAATGAAAAGATACCACGTTTTTGTAAGTGATAGTCACAAACTGTCACAATGAAGAGTTTGGTCAAAAGAAATGAGAGTCAAGCAAAAAATTAAAAGATTATTTAAAAGCTACAATCTTGGACAAAACTGTTGAGAAAATTGTATACTACAGGAGCATTTTTCTTAACATTGTAGCTGTACCAGTTCTTCCCACTCCCCCTTCTCCTGAAAGCAATGTTGTTGTGTATTCAAAAGAAAGCCTAATCCCTGGGCATTTGAAGGAAGCAACATTGAACTGGGGGAAGGGGATGTCTTTCCGCAAGGTGTCGTTTTGGAAATAGTTTTGTTGCGTAGGAAAGCAGACATGATGGGGAAAACTTTCTCAAGTAGTTTTGTCCGGGATTGTAGCAACGATAATGCAAAGATCAAATTAATTGTTTTTATTTTTATGATATACATTTTTGTGGCATTTATAGTACATGGTGGTATGTGGAATTTTACATACCACCCATGAAGTATGTATGTACCCAAGTACCGTCTGTCAAGAGTCTTCAAAATTGTTTAACCTTCAGCTTTGAATACAGAAAATATTTATCATATTATTTGACTTTGGGGACAATTACAATTTACCTCCACCATGCAAAAGTGTTAAAAATACATAGATATTGCCAAAAATCACCTATCCTAAACAAATCTTCATTCACTCGTCACGATACCATTTATCACCATTTTGACAAATCTGCTCTAACTATGGCCTACTGCAAAGCTCTACAAAGCTCACAAAAGATTCTTGACAAATTAACGATTAAGCTTATTGTAGCGTGAAGTTTGTATGGACCTAACAGCAAGGTAAATTTAGCCACTGAATAAAAACTCAACAACAACATAACAAACATGCATGCCCATAGTCCAATCTGTCTGCGAGTAAAAAAAAGTTTTATAAATTATTCCTTAATTGTCGTGGTGTGCAAACATCAACAGACCGCATTGAAGTAAATTTGTTAGTGTTTCAATTAGTATGGATGGTAGAAAATGTAATAGATTTGCGTTTTATTTTTTCTCATAAGTGTCTCGTCTTTCGCTTCACCACTGTTACATTTAAGCTTAGTTTACCTCTCGCAACAAACAACAGCTGTTCTGAGAGTGTGAGGAAACTAAGTAAGATTAGAACACAGAATAATGCTATTGATCTTAGAAAAATTATGAACAACAAGACGCTACCTACCGTTCAATAGCGTATCCAGGCACGATGTCTCTTCCACCCTGCACTATAACATTCTGCTGAGTAATTTTGAAGAGTAACATGATCGAACGAGGAATCCGCAATCGAGAGTACATCGTCGTAAGAACTCCTTATTCCTTGTCGCTATAAATCCAGCTGATCTCAGTGATAAACACGGCTTCCAAACTCATTAAATAAAGGCCTATAGCTGACACATCACAAGGGTTGATTCATGTGGGCTGTCAAAAAGTGATGAATCGACAATCATGGGCTAAAACGTGTGAAACAAGCTTTGTGTAAAGCGTAAGTTACGCACGGTAACCAAACGGAGTGAACGCGGTATGTTTTGGCATTGAAAGAACTTCTTCGGGGGTAGGGTACGTATAAGCCTTCGTAGCCAAGCCTTCACTTAGAAAAGTTTTAACGCCTGACGGATTTCCGCATTTCGCAATCCAGGTTCATAGTTTGTGTAACGACTTTACCGGCGATTGACGCTTCCATTTCAACTTTTTGCCCCCAAAGATTCACTTTTCATGGAGGATAAGGGCGAAAAAAGGATCTTGGGGCGATCCTCCTTCTCTCTGCTCATCGAAAATCTCTCAGAAAGATTTAGAACCGTGTCGAAAGAATCAACCGGCGTGTGGCGCTATTTTAATACTACAACAACGAAAGGGAAGAGAAATGTGGTGCTCTTGTGCTATGCGTTAGGATTCATCGGACTCCACGCAGTTTGGCAGCACTCAAAGAAAAACAAGACTTTAATTAACGAAAATACTGAAGGTGAAGAAGAAAGTGCGACGACAAGTTGAACATCTTGACGAAACAGAACTAAAATAATTCACTCCCGAGCTAGATTTTCGTGATTTGTCATTCTTCGGACAATTTCAAGACGTACATTTTTTGAGAAAAGGACCTTGATATGACTGCAGACTGAAACGTGGTTAAAATGATGCAAGCATTCAAGATTTCCCAAACTTCAAATGATCAGATAATTCTATGGAAGTAACACTTTAAAATTGCTTTATCATTGTCCTTGCTAAGTAATATATCACTTTTTCCCGCCAGCAGTTTCATCCATATTTAGCAACAACCATGCTGCTTCAAAAGAATGACATTCTCTCAGATTGATCAGACCCTTTCATTTTCTATTTTAGTTTAAGTAGTTTATTAACCTTTCCTTCTGTGACCTTTGTCATTATTTTGTTTTTTATTATATTATATTTTATTTTATTGTAAAGCTGCTTAGAGGTAGTTTATATTAGTGTATAGGTAAGTTTATTTCCATTTTCATCAATGTACATTTTGCAAGTTAGCTGAATCGATGTTTTTCAACAATCAAGAATCACAGGCACAAACGTTTGACAAAATTATAGGCATTCAGTTTCTCAGTGTCGATGTTTTGTGAAGATGATCACGTACTGTACATTAAAAATGAGGGTACAAGTAGGGTAATTAGCGCAAATAATATTTCATTCAAACTTCCCTTAAGTGAACACCCAAAATTCAAACATTTTAGTAGTTGCTCACAGGAGATTGAGGCATAGCACATACAGGGAACAAAGTAATCAGACCATCCATCAATCCATTGTCTAATGTAAGGAAAATTATAAAAACAGTCACCCAACTGTGGTCAACAACAACAACAGATGGCCATTTCTGAAAGGTTCTAACTAAGAGGCTTTAACAGGGTCAAGGAAAATTTTAAAATTTGACACTGCTGTGATGTGTTCTATAAAACCTTTACATGTATTGTATGATCTACATTTTCCTCCCTACATCAATGCAGTGGCTTCGCTAAAACTTTTCTGAAGCTATCTCCTGTGTCATTGTAGGAGGAGAAAACAATACCAAGATTTTCTTTCATGGTCTTTCAGCAACTGGGTTAATAAGTCACATTCAGGCCACTGGAGAACAATAGAGAAACTGTCATTTCAAGTGCAAACCCTTCATCAGAGTGAACCACTCTGATGATTGGCTGTGGGCTGAATATCAAAACATCATCTTCTCTATTTAGCTACAGCGGCCAATCTGCCCTTACAACTCAGTTTATGAAACCAAATCGTTGTATTTCAGTCCTCTACTTGGCATAACACCCAAGAATCTTTTGAAGCAAACCTCTTTATTCATTTGGTGTACAGCTAGCTTTGATCCTGCAATAGCAATTTTTTAAAAATGCATACTAGAAATAATCAAATTTTAGCAAGTAAAATCTACCAAACAGAAGACAGAGAAAGTTTACGCAACAACATTGAAACCAGAAACCGTGTAAGTTACCATTTCAATAGTAGTCTGTGATGAAGTAACTTTAATAAGCCTGCTTTGACTTTTTTCAAAGGGCTGCAGTGCCACAGCTTAATTCCCCCCATGTAAGGGAATTCAAGGCAGTCTTGGTACTGGGTTCCAGTCTTTTTCAGTGGAACTTGGATTCTGGATTCCAATCATTAGTGGGAATCCAGATTCCTTGAAATGTATTCTGGATTCCAAAGCCCAGGATTCCAAATTCCACAAGCCAAATTTTCCCTGTTTTCCGGATTCAACAGTCAAAAATTTCCCAAATTCGAGAATCTTGACTGCCTTACAGTCGGCCTTTGTCTGCTTTTTTCATATTATTTAGGATCTCTTTTAAGACTGTAGTGCTTTTCGTTCTTCTAATGACAGGTTACATTTTGGCTGGTTGAAATTGTGGTATCCAGTCTGATTTTACGTAACATATTCGGTTTGTCTTTTTGCCCATGAAAGATATATTTTAGGCGCATTCTTCTTACAAACTGCTCAAACTGGCTTGAAGAAGATGACGCCTGACATGTTGTTCTTTTGTTAATGGTATGGGTAATATAAAGATTTAGCCAGGGCTAAAAGCGAAGCTCTCCCTATTGTAATTACCCTGGGTATCAGAGGTTTTTCTCGCGTGCGGCGAAAGCCGCGAGAAAAACTTTTCGCGCGGGTCGCTATAAAGACTTGACAAAAACCGGAAACAGCGCTAGAATTTACTCAAAACATAAAATCGCATGTTGCTAAACGACGGCGACAACAAATCAGTAGGTCTAATTGGCGAAAAAAAAAAACACTTTGCACGTGCAGCCGTTATTGTTGTAACATGAAACTTCCTAGTCACGTTTGTGTTTGTGTCGCTTGTGTTTCTGTTCCGCTAGCATTTCTCATTTTCTCACCGCCGCCATGAAATTTTCATTTTGTCCTTCCAACGAAATTCGTCTCCTTTGTGTTCTATCTCTCGCTCTATCTTTTTGTCGCTATTTCTCTCGTTGACTGTTTGCTAGCCTGTCGCCTACTTTCTCCTTTTGCGGTTAGGGTTAGGGTTCTCGTTTTGTCTCTCTGTCTGTTTGTCTTTCTCTTTCTCTGTATTCCAAATTTATGACATGACAATTAATCTAAGCTGATCAGTCCAGAGACATTGGGACACTTCCAGGTGAGTATGAGATAAAGATTGATGAAAGTGCAACTCCACTAGTACACCAAGGCAGATCCCTTACATGATAAAAGACAAGAAAAAAAGGCTGAACTATGCCGGCGGAAGAGATGGGCATTATCACCAAGGTTGACCAACCCACCAAGCGGTGGTCAACCCAATTGTTGTAGTTCGAAAGTCAAATGTAGATGTCTGTATCTGCCTTGATCCTGTTGATTTGAATAAAGCGGTGAAGAGAGAATTAACATTACCCCTTAATGACGGTGGAAGAGGTAGCCGCAAGTATGTCAGGAGCGAAAGTTTTCTCAACCGTTGATGCAACGTCAGTAATCTACCAGATCAAGTTGACCGAAGAAAGTATTTGGCTTACTACGTTCAACACACCCTTTGGCGGATTTAAATTTGAGAGGTTGCCGGTTGGTCTGGTCTGATCCGCCCCAGACGTTTTTGAAATGGCCATAACTGAGATGTTTGAAGACATCGAGAAATGCGAAGTCATTGTTGATGATTTGATAGTGTGGGGAAAGAATACAGAGGATAATGATCGCACTTTCAAGCAGGTTTTGAAGAGAACAACGGAGAATGATTCAGATTTAATGGGCAAATATAAAAGTCTCATAAATTTGCAAGTCTCAAAGCGCTAAAATTTTAGACATCTATTGTTTTTGATCATTAGTAATGCGCTTTAATTTTGTTAATCCTTTTTTAATATCCATTTTAGTTGGTCATCTTTAAATGTTTTATTTTTCATTAGGGAATCAAATTTATATTTTGTTAATAGTTTTTTAATGTCCTATTTTATATATTTTATATTGTACATAGCTTAAATCTGTTTTATCTTTTTGTTTAGGGAAACGTCATTGGGACATCCTCTAGTTTTCCTTTTCAAGATGTTTTTTTATAATTTTGTTTTTCTTGAATAATACGCTGGGTTAAGTTGAATATGTGGGACATGGATTTGGGACTGATGGAACAAACCCGCTCTTGATGAGCTGCTAGAAAAATCAGTGGAATAGCCCTGGATGGAGGCACAACAGAAAGCATACGAAGAATTGTTCACGACTTGTATCACCAAAGCACCTGGTCTTAAGTATTTTGATGTGAATGAAGTTGTCATTGTATCTGTTGATGCCTCCTCAGAGGGTCTTGGTGCCTATTTGCTGCAAAGGAACCAGCCAGAAGCCTGTGCATCAAGATCACTGAATAGTACCAAGCAAAATTACACTCAGTTCGAAAAAGAAATGGTAGCTATTGTTTTTGGCACCAGCAAATTTCACCAGTACATTTATGAAAAACAGTTATGGTGGAAGCTGACCACAAACCCCTCGAGAGTCTGTTCAAAAAAACACAGAGTGTATGGCACCGCAGCGCATTCAGCGAACATGAGCGAATGACGCTTCGTACGGGTATACAGCAGTACAAACTGATGGTCAAGTACAGACCTGGTGACCAACTGCACATTGCAGATACCCTTAGCCGTGCTAGTCAGATGGAGTCTACATCACAGGCAGACGAGTTTGAAGTTCATTTGCTCCTGGGTATCTCAAAAGAAAAGGTTGACGAGTTTAAAAGAGAGACAGACACTCACTCAGTGTTATGAAAAGCCGGTGAAAGGAGTGATTTTAACCACTGCAATAGGTTCCAGAAAAACCACGAGCTTGCAGTTTATATATCAAAATTTCATGATTTAATGAACCAAAAGCCTTAACTTTTTAAGTGACGTTTTCAGCTCAAGAGATGATCCCAATTTACCCACCATCAAGTTTGATGTTCAAAAAGGACGTGGCAAGTTTTATGGAGCACATTTAAAACTACCATCTCAACTATGCTCATTGGTTCTTAAAAGTGGACAAAGACAATTACACCATCATTGAAAATCTTCGTTTTTACCAGTCCAAATTCAATTACCTCTGACTCGTTACCTAGCTTGGCAGAATTTTTACTCATGCTGGTGCATACAACAGTGGTGCGGGATATGCTTTTAGTCGTGAAACACTGCGAAAGCAAAAGAAAGCACTGGGGGAACCTATAGCTGCCCACACTGATTACCTTTTTGAGGACGTCGGAAAGTGTCTCATAGCACAGGGTGTTTTGCCAGTTAGAACCCTAGATTCAAGCGGCAAAGAAACTCTTATGGCATTACCACTTGCAGAGTCATTTGAACACAATTAATTATAATCTTCCATGGTGATACCCGAAATTTTATAAAGAGGGCGCTAAGCACTGCTCAGATTACCCAAATCCGCTACATAAAGTTAGTCCAAAATCCATTTATCAGATGGAATACTTAATCTATCGTGTGAGAGTTTGGCCCAAATAGAAGTACTAGAATGTATGATGGATAAGCAGTTTTTTCATCCAAATGCTCAAGTTTAGGTTTCAAGTTTCAGAATTTTAGAGGAGAAGTTAAAAACCGCTCTACCCGCAAATAGCAGGGCTAATCTAGGCGGGCAGAGCATATTAGATAGTTTTAATATGCCGAAAATCTAAATAAATGATAGATCAGTAAATAAAATAAATTACTAAGAAATAGATAATGATAGAATTCTAAGGAACTTGTTAACAAAGTAAGTAGAAATTCGATTTAATTTAAAATATAATCTGACACCGAGATAAAAGCTGAAGACACTTTTCAATAGGGTTTTTTTTATTCTATTGAGAATGATAGGTGCTTCAACGTAAAACTGCATCCTCAGTTTGTACAACATCATGAGTTAACATATAACATAAATTTTATAACATTAAGTCATGAACATATAGAAAGCTTTTTTCTGATATTGGCGTATTTCAGCTGCAATACTATTCCATAACTTAGCTAGCACAAATCTGCTGAAAGATCTGATTAGTTGATTCGTTTTTCAATTATGAAGTTCCCCGGCCGAACTAGAAGACCTTGTTTTATATCCCTGTATTTCATATGTTTTGGTGAAGAAAGAGCATGCAATAATGCTTGATGCGGCAAACTTACATGAAATATCATGCATTAAAGTGGAGACAGAAAGCCTAATGTTCTTTTTTCAATAATGCAGGCTGAGCCCTGTTACTGACGGTCATCTCCGTTGGGGGGAGGGGGGAGGTAGTCATGAACCCACGGCAGATAACGTTTTGACCTCCTTTAGGAGAACACATGCGTTTTCTGGTCCTAGGGGTGTCCGGGGGTTTGCTGTACATTTTTATGGAAACTCGAAAAGAATTTTTTTCAGTCTTGTACTCAACAAATGCATTATCCGTTGACCACTTTCCTGCATTGGAAGCAATCCATTTTAGTCATGAACCAAACTGTAAACTGCCACAATTTCCTTTTCAGTTAGCACCGCAGTGACTCCTCTCGAAACTCCTTCCCAGTCGTGAGGGCAATCGGTCACTGCGGGACAGGAAGAAACGAAATCACCCGGGGGGGGCACTTGGGTATTTTTCGGGTGGGTATGTGCCGCCCGGGACTCCAAATTGGCACCCCGTTCTAAAAAAAAATTCTCCTGAAATTGATACCCCGTTCTAGAAATGGGCCAATTTTTTATACCCCGTTTTAGAATTCGCTTTAAAACTGATACCCCGTTCTAGAAATGGGCCAATTTTTTATACTCCGTTCCAGGGTGCCAAAAGAGTACAACAGTTTGCTTGTTAACGCATTGAACCGTATTTTTAAAAGCAATCTGTCCTTGAATAATTTCAAATGGCTGCTTACAAAAGTGGAGCTTTCGTGCGTTCGAAATATTATACCCCTTTCTAGAAATCGCCTCTGAAATGGATACCCCGTTCTAAACCAGGAGCTTCAAACTCCCGACCCCGTTGAGCGGCACATACCCGTATAGGTAATGTATGGGAGTGCCCCCCCCGGGCGAAATCAGCCGCTTCTGGCCTCGCTATCGCCTGCTAATGCAACTCGTAGGGACGACCGGATTTACGTCTGCGTCGGAAGGCTACTGGGCCCGCCCCGCTTGGGCGCTCCGAATAAGTGTTCTTCAGTCGACACTAACTACAAAAAGATTTGGCTTGGCGAGGCCGAGATTCTTGAAATCGTTCGGGTGAGTTAATCAGCATCATCTGTGATCAGGATAGCGCTTAAGTCGCCTTTGAGAACCATGTCTCTCAAACTCTCCCAGGTATCCTTGTAGCTTTTGCAGTGGCAAATATATCACTCAAACTCCACACTTCCCTCGAGTTATCCCCCGGGAGTGCGTCTTAATCCTCGGACGTACACGCAAAATCATACAATGTTGCAGCAGGAACATGGGCTCATGGTTGCAGTATTTCAAAAAAAATTTTACGTTTATTGGAAAGCCTTTGATCTTCTCGACAAGATGAGGTACATTTTATGGGCGGTGGTGCTGCTGGAGGCCTGTGACGTCGCCAAACGTGGTCGACATCTTGGCCGCCATCTTGGATTTTACCAAGAATTAGAAATCAGGAAAAAACGGAGAGGATTGGTAATATTTTTTTGCTTGACATGTAAAAAAATACATAAATAAACAAGTACTTTATTTTATTTTATCCACAAACTTTACTTTTATTGTTGAAACAAGTCGAAAAAACTTGTATTTTTTTCGCAAAAATGGCCTGACCACTTACTAGTCATGACGTCATATCTCGTAACCATAGCAACCGATTATCCCTAAACTTGTCTCAAAATGCGCGAGAAGGATAAGTGAAGTGAACGGCTACTGAAAACTTCAGGGGCTGATGTTGGATCCGATAGGAAAAACTCAGAAAAACCTCTGAGGGGGGTGGTATTCAACTCCCCCCTTGTACTTTCCCAGGGTTAGACGCATTTGTGAATTGAAATTAACCGTAATGTTTTTAAAACAGTCTATGTAGGTCTTTCTGGAAGCTTCTGGATTGCTCTGTTTTGGAAACCATTTGTTCTGATACATGTATATGACGAAATGGTCTTTTGATAACCTTATATTAGTACTGTATGCAACTGGATTATTCTAAAGCAAACAATCATTTAACTTAGGTCAAGTAATTAGATCTCTCTACATAATATATGAATAAAGAATTCATTTGACTTTTATGTGAAACATAGCTGGATACTAAACTCCAATTGCTGTTATTGGAGTCTTTTGTTCGTGAGGCCAAAAAGGCTGACACAGGAAACGTACGAAATGTACGGCGACAATGAAAGGGTCATGAATTGTCTTTGCAGTAAAAAAGCAATTAAAACCGCAAAAACGAACGATTAATCAGTGCTCAAAAGCTTTTTATTCGACAACAGAGAAACAACAAGGAGGTTGATGTTTTGTTTTCATCTCCGCCCCCCGCTGTTCTTTTTTTCCTTTAACAATCCTTTTATATCTTCTTTCTTCTTAGCCCGTGTTTACGTATTAAAAATGAAATCTTTTGCGATGGTGACCAGCCTCCGATGTAATTATGCTAAACTTTATTGTTTATAGGTGCTTTAGGTAATGAACTGCAACAAAACATCAAAATCATTTAATAATAGGTTTTCGTTCTTTTATTCAACTCAAAGGATATGCAAATGTAAGGCCCACTCGCTGTAAAAATAGCTGTTAACTAACATTTGAATCACACAAGCTCAGGATAAAAATTACAAACTACTTCGCTTAAAATCTTCTTGGATTTTCATCAACACCGTGTTACGCAGTTTTGGTTAATATCTCAAATGTTCCGTGCCGCAAAGGGCGACTTTTTCCACTGCACCGCAGAATGAAAGTCTTTTGTTCCTGGATGTTTTCGAGTCGGTTGTGAGAACGGACGTTAGTTTTACTAAAGCAGTTTATTTGAACTAACCTGCGTGTCGACTGGTGTCTATTAAATATATAGAGTTTACCTTCACTTGAGAGACCCAAGGTCAACCAAGAGTATTCTTAAGTTTAAACAGAACACAACTGTTTTAGAAAATGGAACGATTTGCAGTATTTCGCGCCAAAGACCCTCAAGTAACTATGTGGCTACAGAAGAATGGTTTTCAAAACCGTAGATCCGAAGGCCTCGTGGAAACTCGTGCGGCAAAGACATCGCAGATTAGTCGAGAAGAAACAAAACTTGCTGCACAAACCAAAGAAGTCAGGTTTTATGCAGAGAGACAAATGCAGAGCAAAACTACTACTTTGGTTTCAGTCAAGAAAACGGCCACTACTGAACAGGAACGAAACGAGGTTCAACATCATGAACGTTTGAGCAGTTTAGAGATGCCAGCTATTTCCTTCAGCAAGACTAAGCGTGTTGTGTATCAAAATAAGGAAGAACCTTCACTAGCTGAGAATATTAACACAGACGGCAGGAAAAAAATAAGAAGCTATTCATGCCCGCCAGATAGCAGGCCTTCCTTATCTCGGAGATATTCCACTGTGTCTTTGTTTTCAGACAGGCCTTGTAACATACCAGTGTTAATTCGAAACAATGATGTACGCCTTCGAAAATATAGCTGCCCCGAGTACTATTCAACAGGTACGAATTACTACATGGAACAAAGAGGGAGCAGTAAATTAAACAAAAACCCACAAGGAAAAAGGACGGCTTTAAATGGGGCGAAAAACAGTCACCAACAATTAGCGAGCAAGCTTGGAAACCAAACAACGCGAGAGGAAAATGAGACGAAAATCAATAATACTACAGGAGTGACAATTAAGCCTAGTACGAATCTCGCCATGGTCTTGAAAACAGAGTTGAGTGATTTTAGTAAAGATCCTGCAACTGACCATAATGGAAACGAACGTTTTAAGCCTGCACCAAATTCAACGTCAGATGATGACGGGTTTGGTTTGGTATTCCATGAAGAATCTCTAGAGAGTTATAGCTCGGAGATTCCACCCAAACGGCCAACGAAGCAAAATTTGCCATCGAGTATGTATAATTCAAGAGATAATATGCTGGCATGGCTCGGGGAAGTGAACAGAAATATATACCCTCAAATTCGGAGCTAGTAAGCCGTTTATGAAAAGGACGCAACATTTTGCAGTGAAAATTGGCGAAGAAATGACTTAGCATCATTGACTGATTTTACCGGTGCTTTACTGCAATTGCAAGATAGTCGTACGAGGAAAGATACCTGAAAAGGAGTTAACATTTGTTCACAAAGGAGCGCAGTTGTCTCTGAACTATTAAATATTGCTCGACTACAGCAAACACTTTTACATTTTAAAATAATATTTATTTGGGCTGCAATTCCTGTCAAGAGGTTTTGTTACAGCACAATTAACAGTTAGACATTTACTGTTTTCTTAGAGATTACAGATGATGGCTAAGGTCTTAGTCTCGTTTTATATAATGTTTGTTCGATCTTGAACCAGGCTGGTCTACAGCACGTAACTATGTGAAGCATCAATTGATCAACAGGTTTTTTTCGACCTCATCTCATGCAGGTTACTCCGCATAACTCTCGAAATCAAGACGCAATCGAAATTGTTATAGCAACGGCCTAACCTGCGTAGAAAATTAAAATGAAGATATCAGGAACTTTTCAGATGTTCCAAACCGTGGCTGACTTTTCATTTTTCATCCACATCCTCTAGCAATGTCGTTCCCACGGTTTTTCGGCTAGGGCATCAAGGGAAGTGTTGAAACACTGTTTTGAAAGACTTGCCGAGCGATCAAATATAGAATGGAGTAATTTACCTGTATAAGTAAGAGAAATTTACTAGAGAAAAATATAGAGCTGAAACGGTTTCTCTTTTTCAGTTCGGAAAGTGTTCAGAAGAAACGCGCCCTTGGTCATGGTGTGACAAGTTTCATACTTCTAAAAATTGGAATCAAGCGCAAGCCTGACCGCTTAATTGTGTAAGGTGGAGGTCCCTACTGTTTTCATGGGAGCTAATATAAAGCAAAGAATCAGATACATTCTGAGCCGCGGACCACTGAGAGCATAGGCAGTCATGCAACCCTAAAAACGACTACTACAATCCCACTCCATTTTAATTTATGTTCTCCCCAAACCTTTGTATTCTATCACATGCAATTCCCAAAGGATTTCCTGGGGAAAAGCGAAAGAGTGAGAGAAGGCCCTGGTATCGGCTGGTCACGTGTTCAGTGTAAATATTCCTATGAATCTAGAGCATACCGCCTCTGTAATGTTAAGTTACAAAAAACTATTTCAAAAAGATTTTAGACAAGCCGCTATGGACACATATTCACGTACAATGCATGCCAATAAAATTACGACAAGCTGGAAATTATTTTGTCCAGTGTCGTATACAATGCGAGCCTTTCTTGTTTTCCCGCCTCTCTCATTTTCTAAGGGAAACAGCCTGGGACTAGGTTGCATGCGAGATAGGGCCAACAAAGCCAACTCGGCAAACTGCTGTGATCAAAGTTATTTTCCATTGTATTGTTATAACGGCCGTTATAACCTTATTATTGATCATAACATAACTTTATTATTTATGTAGCGCAAAATACATGGGTATATGATCTAATGACAGCTTCTGTCTTAAACCGGCCCGGCCCGAAGCCGGCTAGATTGGCTGGGTTTTGTTCCATATTTTGGTGCATTGTGGAGTAAATAAGTAGGAGGGAAGACTGGAACCCACTGAGACGGAAGTAAATAATCAGGAGTTATCGCACCAAACCCTCTCGGCTAACCGCGCCGGCATGATGTTGGATTTCCTGTGTGCGATTTGTGTGGCCGGACGCGGGGGGGATACTCTTCATACTTTATCGGATATTGTTAGGAACGAAAAGTTATCCGGCGGGTATAGTGTGTACATAGTCGTTTTTTTTTAGCGAGATTAACCGTGTTCACGATCTTTGGCGCGATATCCAATCGGCTGCAATTCCTCACCTCCAAGGTTCTCAACCAGCTGAATTTTGCTCGCTTTGTTTGGCTGACATGTTGTTAGCGCGAAAAACGAGTTCTAAGTAGCCTAAAAATCTAATGGAACTAATACGCTGCATCCTCCGACTGGGGACTGTTTTTTTTTTTAGGAAGGGGGGTGGGGGGAGGAGGAGAGAGGGGCTGAAAAATCGGAGGCTTACTTAGAGTACTATTCACGGTAACGCCTACGCCAACAGAGGCAAGCTTAGTTCAGACCCCCTCCAGATCACTTACAAATTATGACCACCGCCACCTTCTTCTAACATTAAACTGAATTCGTTCCAACTGTGACGCTTTTGATGACATTGCCCGGAACAATGCCTCGAAACTATGTGCGACATAACCGTCCATTTTAGAACAGTCCGATTACGCAGCGGCGCTCTTCTGAGTCGTCCTGTCACCATGGATATTATCCATGCTGTCACTGGATTGCAGCTCCAAGCGAATCTGCGTGACTAACTTCCATTTGATGATATAGTGTCGGTTATCAGCCATTCCCAGGGGTAAATCCAGTTAGCTTTTTTTTAGCTATCCCTTTAACTTTCGTCTTATAAAGGGACACCCCCTTCTTGGATCCACACTTGTTGTGTTCCTGAATTTGAAAAGAGCTAAAATGTCATGTAACCAGAATTGTTCATGGTTGTGGTCACCGTTAGTTCTTCGCTATATTTTGATGACGGGCACATCATGTTTTATTTATATTAAATCAGCTCAGAGAGAAATCAATTATTGTCAGTGACACAAAAATGGTGTTTGAATTTTCAAGTCAGCTGGTCTACAAGAAAATTGGATACCACCCCCCTCTTTTAATAGAAACTTACATGTTACCCACTTCCTGACGCTGTGAGTTTAACCGGTGCCCCTCCCGTCTGGTTTTGAACAGTCCCAAAGGTACACTAGGGACCTAAGATCCGAGGACGACGAGGGCAGAGAAAACGTCGCTGAAAAGCGAATTCGCGTTCTTTCAATCTTCATGGCGATTACTCCAAGTCACTAACTTTGTCAAATATAGGTGAACCCTCCTTAAGTTGACTTCGTCGTAGTCGTGTAGTGACTCACGGCGCAAAGAAATGTACAAAAATTGTCCAACGGTACCGTACTGCAGTGGCGGATCCAGACCTTGAGATAACAGGTGGGGAGGGGGCAAAAAGAATTTTTTTCGGCCCTTCGTTTCTCAATTTGGCCTATAAATAAGGGGGTCCCCGGGCCCCTCCCCTGAATCCGCCACTGCGTAGCCTCCAACGTCATCGCCAGGGGCTTTCATAACGTGTTCATCGGCGCCAGGGTCACACCCTCACGGACACTTACCATTACTTTTGTATAAATCAATCTGATGGCAAATCACTGATGTGGAGGTCTGTCTTACCAATCGTAAGTCAAATTATTTTCATCCATACTCTGATATTGAGAACGAAGGAAACGGATAGCAGGGTTCGTACAGATTTTTGGATCCAAAACTCAAGACTTTTTCCAGACTCACTTACTATAAAGCATTAATTTTGTCGTGGCTTTGAAAAAAAATAAAACTCCAGACTTTTTCCAGACTTTATCTTTATTTTCCAGACTTTTTCTAGGTCTGGAAAATTGCTGGGCAAATTGCCAGGAATTTTTCAAGAGTTTAAGACTCTGTACGAACCCTGCTTTAGGGTAGCCTCCCCGCAGATGTCCTTTGGGGTTCGTTTGGGAGAAATGAATGCGTGACAGACGAACCCCAAAGGACGTCTGCGGGGAGGCTAGGGATAGGGTGGAACCTTCATAATTTTCGCCCGTTGACTCTCTTTCAGAGCCTAAAATTTCCTTCTGTTCTTTAATTTGTTCCCTGGGATGTACACTGCGACTATTATTGCACACTTCAGTTAAATACGCTTGGCCGATGAAATAATCTCCGGACTCTGTCCAAACTTTATTGTTTATACTTAGACATTTGATGACTGAAAACCTTGGCTGACAAGTGTATAATACGAGCCCGCCTTTTTTCACCTCAAGACAGCATTTATCACAAACATAATGACCACTTTTTTCAAGGATTAAATTTTTTGTACAAGCATGATGAAATTTCATTTTAAATTTCGTTTGTTTTTTTGGGTGACCATGGCATTCAAAAAGCCAAAGAGATTACAAAAAAAAACTGTAATCTGCAGAGTTAAAATCTTCTTGCACCGAAATAAGAATAATAATTCGCTTTTCTACGCAACTACAAAGTCAGTCAGCTTCTGACATTACTTAAGTGTTTGCATTCTTTATGGGGGTATGTGTTGGGGGTAGGGACAGGAGACAGGACCGGCTGGGAGAGTGCAATGTAGGGAGAGCAATTTAGGGATAACTGGGGCTGGGTCATGCTAAATTTCATAATTATTTGTTCGATTTTTCACTCTAACTACGAACTGGAACTTGGAAAGTAAAAATGAAATTACAGCCTTACAAGGCATGACAATTCTGGAGTATTGTAGCCTATTTTCAAATATGTTTAACTGAATTCGATTCTATTTTCAGACCATGTTTGATACATTGTGTACGAATGTAGTTTAACTAAAATACAATTCATAAACTCCTTTTGGCATTTTTAAAACATTTTCAGCTGTCATTTCAAACACTCCACAACTATTCAAGGCCAGAGAGGTTGAAACCTTTCCAAATAATTTAAGTGCTGGGGGCAGCAATCATTTCCATGGCAAAATGTAACATCCCAGGCTTTGAGCAAGTAATATTATAAAACAAATCAAGCACTTGGTTATTGTGCTGTAAACACACCTATAACAGCCTGACCAAGCCCCTAGAATATTATAAGCTTTATATTACTTGACAAGAGATGAATGAAAAGGAGAAAAAGAAAGAGATAGAAAGAAAAGAAGGGAGGGAGGGAGGACAGAAGCTTAGTAGAAGAAGTTCTTAGTCTCCTCTTTCTTCTTCATCTTCTTCCTCCTCATCCTCTTCTCTATCATCATCGCCCTCCATCTTCTTCACAAAGTCATCTGGTGACACAATGACAAAAGCAATCCATCATTCCAGCAAGGCTGGATGGAAGCTATTTGCATGCTATTGCATGGATCATGACAGCCTTAAATTATTTATTAAACAACCAGTGTATAAATGTACATTGTAAAACGGTGTCAGCTAAAATACAATCAATTGTGGTTCAATTTTATCCTTGGTTTAAATTTTACTTTTCTTTGTCATTATCAACATCACCATACCCAAAAACAAAGGAAAATAAAATTTAAACCGGGATAAAATTAACCCACAACATTATACATATTATACAGCTGTGAGTTAAGGCATGAACCCATAACACAGTTTGAAGTTGTAATATGGAGACACTGGGTTCTCCAAAGACTCCCGCCCTGGCCGCTACATGTAAATGGATTTCTTCTTGGTAGTCCTGAGTGCAAATCCTTGACCAAGCTTTTAAATAGCCCACTGGTTTGTCTCCAGCCAGTTGGGATTCATAACCCCATTATATTATGTTTATTTGAATTATTTGGTTTTTTGTTCACTCAGCCCCACAAGCCTTTGTGCTGTAAATATTACTGAAAAGGTTTATTTACATGGCTGCATTATAGCAGTTCAATGACAAACTTTAGACCTTGAAACCAGGTTACTTAACATAACAGCAGCTTGAATCCATGTAAAAGTGCAGCTGAAGAGCTTTGACTTGTTGAAGTAGGATTTTATCTTCAGAAACTCTATTTCATTCTTTGAAATAATTTTATTGCAAAAACTGAAAGAAGCATTTGACTCACCTATTATATCCCTGATACTTGCCCATCCTCGCTTAGGTATTGTGATTGAATTCCGATAATTGGCAGTAACCTGGAAAACAAAGTAATAATGCAAAGTAATATGTCAAGGACACACATCCATTGCTATGTCTGTTCTGACAGCATTAGAGTAAAGCTGTTTTGCAAAAACAAAATTCAATACAAAATGTCAGTGATCTATTAATTGTTTTGACCAGTACACAGACTACCGGGAAAAACTAAAACCTTACCTCAGAAATCCTTAAATAGACCCCTCTTGCATTACTACCAACATCAAAGTAAAACCGTTTTTGCTCCACACGCTGCTCCCGTGAGGCAGGCAAGTCACTTGTAACTTCCTCTGTAATTATAGACAAAGCAGTAAAATTAATCTAGAACTGAAGGCTGCATGACAGACCTGTAGTCACTGACAGGCTGGCAATCCTCACATCCAATATTTTTATGTTTTATTATTGCTTTCTCTTTAACTTTTTGCACTGCACTTGAATGATAACTTTTCAATTTACATGTGTTGACACTTCATGCAAGAGAAGAAAAATAAATTATCCACTCAAAATAAATGAAAGATGAGGAGGTCTGCAAAGAAATTCCCCAAGTTACTCCTTGATGTTTGCTTTTCAAAAACCAGTATAATTATCCCAACCCTATTTCGGGAGTATTGACTTTTGCTTGTGGCAGGTAACTACACTGTACAAGAAAATAGGAACTCTTATAAGTGATTAGCCACCAAAAACATCATGGAATATTCAAAGTGTAATAAGGTAAATAAGGTAAACAACTGAACCAAAGTCCAAGCCCTATAATAAGCATGCAGACACCCATGGATCCAGGGAAAGTGTACCATGCTTATGAGAAGTATTCAACCAGAGGAAGACAATTACAAATGCGATGTTTATGCAAATGAGCCATATATGTGAGGGGTCTACCTATACAAAGTTCCATTAACAAAGGTTGAACTGTTTTCCAAGAAGACTTACCCTCATCAGAACCATATTGCTCCAGTACTTCAGAAAGGGCATTTCTTATGTCCACGATGCCTTGCGCTGGGACAGCAATGTTTGTGCGACCTCCTCGGCCATATGTCCCAGTTTGGTTAATCTAAAAAAACAAAATACGTATACAGTTGGCCTTATTAGTTTGTTGTACTGGTCCCAGTTCCTAGAGGATACCATTTGCATTATGTTTTTTTTGCCAGCTGTTATTGATCCCCAAACATGTTGAAGTATGCATGGTTAAACTTTATTAACACTACAGCAAGAGCTTCAATATTGCCTTTAACAACATTCCATGCTTTTTGTTTCGGGTATTTTGATCCCAAACTCAGTCCCTAAGAGGGATGCTTTATATTAAGGGAATATTTGCTTTTAAGGGAGAACTACATCAACGTAACTCTTTCATTGTTTTTGCTCATCATTAATCATCATTTATCGTGTATTACCTAGCTACACTATTTATATTTTATACATCTTTAATAATAATATACTATCTCTTGTTAAGTATTAGTTCTTGCCTTGCTAATATTTGTGCCACCCACACCACTACTTCATTTTGTCTATGTACACTGTACATAATTATGTTGTAAAATACATTCTCATTTCTTAATAATATGCTATAGATTAGCAAAAGCTCAGAACACAGCAAAATGATACAGTACTAGATTAAGGCCTCACTTGACCTGTTTACTGAATATCCGTGATAATACTGGGCATAAAAGACAACTTCAACAAACAATAATACATGTAATGTCTTTCAGTTTGTTGCTGAAAATGTTGCCATGGCCCTGTTTTAAGTGTACAGTGTACGCTGTAAATGTCAACATTATTAACAAGTACTGAACATTACTTTATCAGAGGAATTTAAAGATGCCAGTTGACAATGGGAAGAAACTTAATATGTTATGCAAAATTAACGTAAACTTTTCCAAACGTTAGGTTAACATACATCAAATTAACACAAAATTTTTCAAAACAATGTTTTGTTATTGAAATAAAGCTGCTGTAAAACAACAATGATGTAAAATAGTGTGAATTACTGTAGGTGATGTATTAAATTAATGCGATTTCTTTAAAATCACGTTAATAAAGTGCATCTTTACAATTTCCAATAACTGGATAATTTTTATTGTGTTGCCAATAAAAGCCAGTATAATTGCCAGTAGCACAGGTAACTAACACTGACCTTGAGGAATTTTCCTCTATTGTTTTCTTTGAGGTCCAGATAGTACATTCTGTTGTTTGGTCCTCTGATACTTTCACTGAAATAAATTTCATTGAAATAGTGGTTCTAAAACTACTAACCTTACCAGCAGCAATAAACCAAATTAATTTATAGTATGCTGCAATTGCATGCAAGCGCAACACACTATAGCAGAATTCAAGACGACTTACCACCATCATACATGTACCACACTTCATGGCCTCCTGATCCAGATGCAAAATATTAGCTTGCAAAGTTTGGGCATGCACAGAAAGCAAAATTTTGCATTTAAAGTGACACAATAGTCTTGAGTTTTACTTTATGCTTCTTCTCCTTCCCTCTTTTTTTGCTTTTCATGCCTCATTTTTTTTAGTAGTCTTCAGTTTGGTGGGAAAAGTTTTTAAGAAAGCTTTTAGGATCTTAGGATTTGATAAAAGGAAAGGTACATGTAGGTGGGTAGTGGAGCGAGATTTTCATGGAAATTTTCAGGTCAATGTTATATGTCTTTTTTCCCTTTTTCTCTGTGTCCTTGACTGAATTGTGCTCATTCTGGTATGGTTTGAAAGATCTCTTCACCCTGCACAAGTTAGCAGATATAGAGGATATTACATGGCTGTGTGGAGATACGAAATTTTGTATCTCCAAGCGGCCATGTAATGTTCTATTTATTATATGAACACCAATGAACTACTAAACCATTTCACTTTAATAGTTTTTTGGTATGAAAGGTGCAATTTATTATGTAGCCATAGCAACGGTGATATTTTCACATGTGAAGATGTCAAGTTTTCGCACGAAAGCTCACCTGGTATTTCATTGGAGTTTATATAATAAAAAGTTTTTCTTGACCATTAAAACTGATAACGTCACAAGCAGTAGAAGGGAAATGGATCCACACAGGCAATAAGGTTGGCTCAGGGGCGAACAGGTTAATAATATTTTTATGGAGCCACAGGCAAATAATAAAAATTGTCTCAGCACAATTTTACAACTCACTCATCTTGTTAAATGCATGCAACTAAAAGCAGTGATAATACTCACTTCATCAAATCGCCAGATTCCTCAGATTCTTCATCACGTTTTGGGTCTAAGAAAAGAAATGCAGCCAGAGGTATAATGTACATCAGACCAATAACGATGTGGTCTCAGAAAGCAGAAAAATAATTATTATAACATCTGCCATACTGGATACAATGTAGTTCACTTTGATTCTGTTTATAACTAACCTACTGGCTGGTTACTTTAAGTTTATCAGGTTTTTAAAATTTGTACTGTGTATTTTTTAACCTAGGTTGATCCTCAATTTTTTTCCCTAATTACTCATGAATTAGGGCTAGTAGACAAAGGAAATTGAAAATCAACCTAGGTTTAAAAATTTAAACTTGGATTTAATTTTGACCTGTTACATATATGCCTGATTTTTTGTTACCATCCACTGTGTACTGTAAAACCAAACACCGTAGCTGTGCCAGCTGCAAGACTGTGAGTATGTTAGCCAATCAAATTCACAATAAAGTTTAGGCTAGAAGAATTTACTAAATAATATGTACAATACACTTGTTATACCTTGGGCAAGGAAATTTGCAAAAGCAGTTAGCTTGGTGCAGAAATCCCTAGCCACCCCCATGGTGAAGATTACCTTGCTCTTGCCAGAACGGTTTACAGAAACCTGAAAGACAACTTTCCTATTAGTAACATTTTCACCAACAACAAAACATTAATTCACTGGCTTGGATACAGCATGAAAGCTAGAGCTGGAGACATTATTGAAACTGGAGGGAGTAGTGTTATAATCGTAACAGAAAGCTGAAATTCAACTTGTATCTAATGGAAAACATTATAAAGAAAATAGTAATGCACATTAAAATAACCTACAGGGGCTACAAACAATCATTGTTGTCTAAAAGAATTATTCTTCAAGCAGAGCGAGTTTATAATTTTGTCAAAATTCACATTTGCGCGTGGAACGTGCATGGATCACAAAGCGAGACAGAAACATTAGTTGGCTTTATATGTATATACCCATATTGGGTTGGTAGTCACAGCGATGTCATCCATTTTTTGCGATGTTAAGGTACCCTGGTTTCTTGTTTTCAATGTTTTCGCAGACAAGTTTGTTTATGTTTCTCCAAAGTGCATTTCAGTTTGGCCTTTTACTGTCGAAACCTTGTCTTTTTTCCCTGAAATCTAATTTGGAATTCATTTTACACTGTGGAAAACCCAAATTTAGTTTGGCGTTTTGCCTGACAATGGATCATAGTTTCAGCTCTGTAATACGGCACGCAGTATACTAATTTTCACACGAACTGCACTACCTTGTTTGTAATTTTTTTCTTAATCCGGCAGCCAAAATAATGCTAAATATGCTTTTTAATACACTTTTAGAAATAATACATAAATTATTGTACCTTGTCTTTTATTATTAGCAACCTTGATTTTAGCATGATCAGTGCAAGACCTAAGGGTTGCACCCCTTACCTCATCCTAAGAGCAGAGCCTCCTTTAGTCTTCTTGAGTGAGAAGGAGAAAAGGAGGCTCTGCATGAATTGCCGAAGCCCAAACATCTGGACTAGTCAATCTCCTTGACTCTCGCCAAACTGGTACAGATATTCTGAGTTTGAGCATCGGCTTATTAATAAACTGATGGTCATAAATGAGCTCGCTGTACCAAGCCCATAGCTATTAGGCTGGGTTTGAAACTGTATCTCAGCAAACAAGCAGCACATGCTAAAAATGATCAGAGTCTTTCTCAAGTATGCCAAAATTACGCAGGCGAAAGAAAGGCTGTGCTAGCAGCCTCACTTTTTCCCCTACCCCCCTGCAACTCCTTCCCAACCTGAAAAATTTAACCATTTTCAAGTAAATGCAGCAACAATAATAATTATAATTTCTTAATAATTATTATTAAGAAATTATAATTTATCTTTGAGTGCTGTTTACATTTCTGCCATGCTCACACACATCAAATCTATTTATTAAGGAGGATTTATATGGAGTCATCAGAGCAATAACATGGCTTAATATCTCCTCACCAATTTTTACACCAATATGCTGAATTTTGGCAAGTGAAAAATTCTCATCTCATGAATGCTTTCTGAATATGCCAACCAATCCCACGTCATATTTCACAGATTTAGTTTCTCTGATGTCATCATTATTTTCTCTTCTCTATTATGGTTTTCTTGTATTCTTCAAGCCTTTGAGAAGAGTCATTATATAAGAATGCCCTCTTTCTTCAAGCTTTCACTGTTATTCTCCCTTTTTTCCCACTATTGCACCTAGTCTCCTATAACATGCCACTCTGCAGTACAGTGCTTTACAATCTGAAGTAATCTTGGTTTGATAATACTTCAAAAAATGCAGTGTTCAGAAACCTTCACTGCCCTTCCTGCTTTTCTACATGTAGTTCTAAAATCTTCCTAGCTTGCTACAGATCCAAGCATATTTACCGTACCTGCTACAAAGGAGTTTATTTTTCTATTCAAAACTTCTACAAGAACCCTGAAATTACCAGCAATAAATTTACTTAAACAAAAAAAAAAACAGAAAAGTGGAACTCTATTTTGAATTGCATACAAACTGTACATGTGGCAGTAACATGACATTCACAACAAGTGAAAAGGTTGTTGATATTGTCATCTCCATCTCTTATGGCCACATCCTTGAGTTTTGATATAAGACAGTGTAAGTTAAGCTGTCAGCACATTACAACACTGTACAAAGGAGACATGACCATGAACAAATATAGAAAACTTCTATCAATGAGAGCAAAATAAAACCCAAAAAGTAAATTTGACGGCTCCATGACAAAATGCTAGGTCAAATCAAGAGCCACATAAACTGGCAGGAATAATAACTTCTGGTATCTGAATACTTGTGAATAATTTAAAATTGAATCCTTAATGACAATATTCCTTTGTTCTTTTCATTTCAAGTCAAGACACAGAAATGCACCAAACATTTAAGTTCCAATATCTAATGAATTGAACTAGAAATGGTTGAACAATTCCAAAGTTTGTAAAATGTACTTTACCTGAGCATAATTATACAACGTTACTTTTTTTGATGAGGAAAATTTTATTCTGCTGATTAGCACAACTAGAAAAAGAGCAATAACTAGAGACGTAAATCAAAATTCAATTTCACTGCTTTTTCAGTTGCACACAATGTAAAAACTAAAGACCATTTCTATCATTTCAGTTTTTTCAAAGTTTGGTTGAAAGGGGGCTAAGATTGACTTTGCAGTAATACACAGAAATAGAAATAGTACGAAAAGATTTTCATGTTCGCCTGTCAAAGATATTTCTGACGGAATATTTCACTCCGTAGCGTATCGATTACCCAAAACAAAATGAAACACCAATGCAAACTAGGAGGCAATAAACATCACTGATCCTTGAAAATTACATAAGGACGCGACGATATATCCTTTGACAAGGTAATGCAAAATACGAAAACTATAACCTTGATTTTCACCAAAATATGAGAAATCTAGGAATTCAAGTACATCATAATTTCACGGAAATTTACATAATTAGTTCCTAAAACCTTTGTGCAGACCGGCAAGAATATTCATGAAAAAAAGTGTCGAAGCGCAAGCGAACAGTCTCTCTACTGGTGATTCATTTCTTCGAAACAAACTTGATATTACAAGGTACTTGCTCCTTATGTTCT
>CALNXK010000144.1:637500-670000 GCA_942486035.1 Porites lobata | reverse complement strand
CGGTTTTGAGTACATAGCCTCTGTTGTGCTTGACTAATTACCTAGACTTAACAAGAGGAACAGCTAAGAGAAAGAAATTAGTACAACTAAGAATAAGTAGCCACAGACTAATGATAGAAATGGTAGATACAATCAAACTACCGGAGATAATAGGAATTGCCCTTTTTGTGGATCCAATCAAATAGAAGATGAAATTCACTTTCTTTTTAATTGTTCTACATTCTCTTTGATTAGGAATAATTTTTACAATAAAACTAAGTTTCTAATTCCAAATATTACCCATGCCAGTTACTTGTGAACGTGTTTATCAATGAACTGATGAACACATCTAATTACTATATTAATTTAGAATTTCAGCTTGCTTGGACTTACACGACGAATTATTAACAAAGTAGCTAAATTGGCCACTGATTAAATTTTGGTTCTCATTCTTAAAGCATAATTATACATAGCTTTTGCAATACTGTATGTACTTGTATGGTCCTGCAAATAAGGCTTAGCTTGTTATTGATGTTGCCAGTGTTGTTGACTGAAGGGCGCAGTTTCTCCTCAGTCTAAATGCCCGGCAGTCCAATTTGTCTCAGTAGGGAATTTCAACATAGAGAGTATATTTAGCCCCCATTGAAAGTATTTCATGCATCGACCTTCAGGGTAGCCAAGCGGCTACAAATGGTCCAATAATCCTTTAAAGATATAATAATAAAGTAGACTGCCTGGTATCTAGCTTGGATGAACACGTGCCCGGCCGTGAGTCACGCATTCACTGCTTCTCACGAATTTTTTCTTCGCCTCTACTCACTCTAGTGCCCAAGAAACCACAACCGCTCAGCTGTGAAGCCATTCTTTGTTTTCCTGATCGCTTGGTAATTCTAAATGAAGAACGATTAGAAAAAGGGATTTTGCAGAAATTCTAGAAAATTTCCTGAGTGCTGGGCATTTAATTTCTTTAAGATCCTTCCTGGCTGCCGGGCATACAGCACAGCATATTAATATGTTCTTTTTAGTACTCAAATGTTAATACCGGCCTATAAATCAGTGCTTCAGTTCTTATTACTTTGTTTGTTTGTCTGCTTCCTACTTGTTTGATTTCTTTTTTTTGCTGCTTTTTTGTCCCCTTCTCTTTTACTGTTATTATATTCCTTTATTTAATTATTTACTATTTATATTTAGTTATTTATTTCTTTAATATTTATTTACTCTCTTTCTCGTTAAATCTTTAAAAAACATAGTCCATAGCCATCACATTCGCACGGGAAGTTTGCCACTCTGAGCTACTCTGGGTATAAAGATGAAAAAAAATATATGACAAGTCTTATTCTTCTCATTATACCCAATGGACAATTGAATTTAATTAGGGGCAGTTAGGGAAATTTCTGTCGAGGGATTTCAAAGTTATTTACATTTTTTGTAAAAATTAAAATAAAAAATAATGATTCGTTTTGTAAAAATGCGGTTTTAAATGTATGCCGATATCTCAAAAAATTTTATACCTTACAATGTAATAAATAATATATTCTTAAAGTTCCATCATTCTTTATTAAGGATGCCAAAAAGCATAGAAATCGGTTAATGGTTCCTGCTCAAAAACGCGATTCAAAGTTCGGGTTATGCCTTTTGCGGGCAAAATCCTGGGTCGAGGCAGACTTTAAACATTGAGCCCGCGAGGTAATGTGGGAAGAAGACCAAAATGGCGGAAGCAAGCGACGATTCAGTTTCTCGAAATGAGATTTTGGCGCAGTTTCAGGTTGGATCATTATTCCCCTCGATTCTTCATTCTAAAAAAAGATATATCCTTTGATTT
Organism: Porites lobata; assembly: GCA_942486035.1. Lineage (NCBI taxonomy): Eukaryota > Metazoa > Cnidaria > Anthozoa > Scleractinia > Poritidae > Porites > Porites lobata. The sequence goes on along the minus strand of CALNXK010000144.1, from coordinate 668,199 downwards.
TTGTTTTTCAGGATATAACTGGTTTCCATGATGTCGAAAAGTGTAGAAGCGTTCTTGAACAGCACAACTGGGACATAGAGGTTAGTTTCTTTTTCGGTGTGGAGCTGAATAAGTATTGTTTGTTTCTATACCAATTTTCTCGTAAATTTGAGAATTTTTTTTGGAATTTCCTAGTACATATGTCTACTGAAGGTCACTAAGTTTTAATAAAGTTTCGTTAGCGTAGCACTTCATATTAGTCCAGCTGAATATTACTGAAAAGGCAAGGTTGCTTGAATTATCAATATGTAAGGCTTATATGTCTCTAGTTATTCGTACCTGAATTTCTGATGAGCATTTCGTGTCACAGACGGCAGTTCAGGATACTCTAAATGAAGCAGAAGGTTCCCAGCCAGTTTTTCACCCACGGCAAAACTCATTTGAATGCAGTGATGACGAGGACAATACTTCAAGTGGAACAAATTCTGTTACCGAGAATCATGTAACTGAAAACAGTGGCAGAACATCAGACACCACAGGGGACCCAGCTGTGACAGCAGTAGCTCAAAGAGGAAACCAGGTAATAATGGTTCTTCTATGACATCCTGCACTGGTGGCCATGCTAGTCATCAAGCACAAAATTTTTTGTTTCTCTCCGCTGGGAACTAAAACTTTTTTTTAAAACAAATTCTGCAGCAAGGATTAATATTGTACTAAAAGTTACCAGTCAATTCCAAAACCACCCATGTTCCCCCTAGCTCTCCCCCCATGCAAACCCCCAGACATTTGACTTTTTTGAAAAATTTCGGTCAAGTTCCCTGGTATGTTGGCAGTTTAGATGGTCAAATGCCCCACTGGGTAGCACTTCAAAAAGTATCAAATCCCCCACGCACCAGCAACTATTCAAGAATTTTCCTGTGCATCAAACCTTTTATTTAAATGTAAACATCGTACTAAACACAACCAAAATATCTAAAGTTTTGGAAGTTTGTTCATTTCAATAAAATTGTTCCTTGCAGAAAGCCCACTTTTTAATGGGCTTTTTCAAAGGCACACTGGCCAACGTCTTCACATGAAACTTAAATACCCGAGTGGGTGGGCCTCATTTTGGGTCAAATTCCCCACTGTATAGAGGAAAACCCCAGTGAAATATCCAGGGTAGGGGCGGGAGCAGGGAATGGGCATTTTTGAATTGCCTGGTACTTAACATGGTCACCTTGTCACATACAGTAAAAACCTGCAACTAAGAACCTGTTAGGCTAGAATTTGCCAGCTACGTACCCTCTATACAAGAACCTGTTTAACCTAAAATTTGAAACAGGTTTGTATTTTCTAAAAATTTTCTTAAAAAAATTGTATGCTTGCAGAAATATAATATACAGCTCAACTAGCCTGTATAGCAGTCGCCAGTGTTTTTAGAAGTTAACATTTAGGTTGAGTCCTCTTTGGAAATATATATGCATATATTACATACATATATTTTAGGAATAAGCTGAATACCACTAAATACTCTTAGCCAAAAAAATATAATAACTTTATATTTTTTTCTTCATAAAATAAGAACCTGTTAATTGTAATAACCTAAATAGCCTAAATTTGTGCCAATTACCATTTATTTAAGAAGCCTGGTTTGGATAGCTTGGGAAAATGCAGGTTCCTAGTAGTGGATGTTTACTGTACTCCATACCCAGAATTTTCATGATAACGCACATTAATAGGCCACTTCCGAGTTCCAAAAACCCTCATTTTCATAATGAGGCTTGGTGCACAACCTTTCTTGTGAAAATGAGTTTTATTTGCATGAGAATGAAAAATGATTTCCATATCAAAGGCTGAGCTCCTACCCTTGTTTTGAAACAGAGGCCCAGGGGAACTCGGAAATGGCCTATTTATTATGCAGGCTTTTTTTTTTGACCAGACATTTCAGTGATGAGGGGAATCTTGAAAATGAATTTGTCTCCACATTACAGAAGTGACAAAGCTACTCTGTTAGCTCTGAAGTTGTCTGTTAACCATCAAATAGGTCTATTATACAACTGGATCGGTGAGGGAGCAAGTCTAAGCAATTCCTGTGTTCGGATAGTGTCCTCAAGTGTGCAAGATGGACCTATCTTGCTTACCAACCATTTCCTGCATTTCCTGCATTATCCTTGTGACCATTGTAATAAATTCTTTATTGACTAAGCTTGTTCAAGATGGCTTCCTGGCCTCATTCTTTTCTGCATTTTATTGACCTTGACTTTGAACATGACCCCCAGTTACTTTCATTAGTAACAAAAGAGAACTACAACCAAAAGAAATTCCTAGCAGTTCCCTTCTCCACCTACTAATTGCATACCTAGTAACTTTAAATCTTAGCAGCGGCCTTGAAGTCAATACCATTATAAACTGTAAGAATACTGTTTTCCTGTTCATTTTGTTTTCAGAGCTGGCTTTATTGGTTTTTATCATTACCACTACTTCCATTTAGATTTGGTTCCAGTGTTTTCACTGATGTTCTAGGATGGATTGGTAATTGTGTTTTTGAATTTAGTGCTGTTTGGGTTGTTAAAAGGCAATACAGTGTACATTTCTACGAAATAAGTGTACCCTCCTGCTAATGGAACATTTAGCCAGTTATGTTTAGTTTGAGGTACTGTATTTTGTTTCCTTATTTGATTCATGTGACTGTAGTCACAGTAAACTAACATGACCACAATGAGTATGGCTGTCTGAGTAAAAGTGACAATTTTAGAAGTCAATCAAGCAGATCTAATATGAAAGTAAAAATGTTAACCATGGTAAAACTTTTAAAAATATAACTTCCCAGCTTCCCAGTTTCTTTATACATTAATGATGCTCTTATATACTGGTTTCTTTTTTAGCACGTCTTCTCTGGCCAACAGCATTTCAAGGTAGCATGAGACATTTAATAATAAATAATATTTAAAATTATTTGTAATTCATCAGTGACAGTATTGTTCTGTATATGGTGTACCTACTTACCATTCTTGGTTGTTTTAATATAACATTTCAAAAAAAAATATATTGAAAAAATCAATCTTCATTTTTGTTTGTTTGATTTTTTTTAGCTCGTACAACTCCATTAGAAGATGTTTTACAATTTAAGGCTGAATTTGAAAAGGAGTTTGGCTCTGTTCATCCAACATTTTATCAGGGAAGTTATAGTCAGGTAGGGAGTGTCTCTTACAAACTCTTTTTGAATTAAGCATTTTAAAGGCATTGTTGCATTAAGCCATATTTTGTACACAATAACTTGATATAAACTGTCTCACTGGGGTAATATAGTTTCAAAACCTGCTGTTTTAGACATCATAGAGTTTATGTCTCAAGTAATCCCCAACTATACCCACCCCCCGCCCCTCCTGCCACTGAAACAGCACCACAATGGTTTTGAAGAATATTCTGGGCCAAAACTGCCCACCTACCCATCCACTAACTCAATAATAACACTTGCTTTTTACTTAAGGCAAAATGTTAGGTTAGGGAAGGTAGTGTGGGTAACATAGTTTTTAATGTCTTGAGGCCTAAAATAGCAGCTTACAGTGTCAATAAGCAAAAGAAAAGAGTTCAGTTAAACAAACCTTGTAATTAAGGAGCATTAATCTGCAGTTGCTGTCTATAGACAGTATTATGATTGACAATCATGAAGTCAGATCCACTGAATGTCTCAAGCTATTAGGTGTCTGTATTGATAACAATTTTCGTTTTGATGAACATATAAGTAGTATCTCTAAGAAGAGCGCCCAGCGGGTAGGCATTCTTATGAGGCTCAGGAACCTTATACCCACACAAACTAAGTTACAGTGATATAAGGCAGCTGTTCCCCCGTATTTAACCTACTGTCATCTTATATGGCATTTTTGCCGTGCTAGTGATTCTAGACAACTAGAGCGTATCCAGGAAAGAGCACTTAGGGCTATATATTGTGATAAACATTCGTCCTATGGTCAATTACTATCTATGGCGGGGCTATCTACTCTACACAACCGGCGACTACAGGACATAGCTATTCTCATGTATAAAGTTAAAAACAACATGTGCCCAACATGCATTAGCACTCTCTTTGAACAGCCTGCAATTAAGTATGAACTGCGCAATCATGACTTCACTTTTGGAAAGCACTCGCTCAGGTATATGGGCCCAAAGATATGGAGTTCTGTTCCTAGTAACGTGAAAAAAGCTTCCACATTGTCCTCCTTCAAATATAACATCAGAAAAGTGGATCTTAGCATGCTACTAGATGACAATAACTGCTCTAACTGCTCTCTTTGCACTTCTTAATCTTTTATTTCTTATTTTTTATAAGACAATATCGTATATAGTTCTCTCAAATTTCTCACTTGCTTATACTGTACATAGTTTTTCTTAATTTTAATTAATTTATTAATTGATTTATTCATTTTAAATTTATTTTAGTGTCCCCACTTAGTGGTTATACACTGCTATTACAGTTTTGACACTTTAATAAAGGTATCATCATCATCATCATCATCTTTCAGGACTGTTTGTCAGGGCTGACTTTATTTGATTTTGTAACATTCTTTCTAGGCTTTGGATGATGCTAAAAGAGAGTTACGCTTTCTTCTCGTCTATCTTCATAGTTCAGAACACCAGGATACAGACCAGTTTTGTAGGTATGTCAGATTCACAATTCAATCACACCCTGGTTTAACCAAAATGGCATTTTTTGTTCCAGCTTTAGTAAAGTGGGTGGTACAAGAGCCCTATACAACTTACCCTCATTATGACAAACACATTTTCACGGTGGTCATTTCCACTCCATCACTTTTCCTTGCAAGATGATTGTGCCAGAGATAAGATATGTACCGTTATTTTGTGTCACTTAAAAAACCATAACACTGTAAGTCTTTAATACTTGAGTTAAAAACAAAAAGCTTTGTTTTTATCAGTAACTTAAGTTAAACTATGACTTGTAGACTGTAACGTGGCTCACCACTATTGCTTACAGTGTTCAACTTTTTTTGTCAGCTCAACAATGACAAATGAAGGATTTAGGGAGTATGTAAATGGCAACATGTTATTTTGGGCAGCTAATGTGAAATCACCAGAGGGATATAAAGGTACTGTGTACTAAGTACATATAGACTGCCATTGATCATAGACAAATTGTTGGGTTCAATTAATGGTTACATGTATTGTTCTTATTCCAGACTGTTATTTATACAGTCGACTCTCTCTTAACGGACACCTCTATAAGATGGACACCCCTGTAAAACGGACACCTAGAGTTGGTCCCTGCCTTTCTTTACTCCCTTTAGTTGACTCTCTATAAGACAGACACCTCTCTAAGACGGACACTTAGTGCCGGTCCCAAAGGTGTCCGTCTTAGAGAGAGAGTGACTGTATTTTGTTCAATTTTGTATAAGAAAAGTAAAATGAATAGGTGATTGAATATGGAAAATGAACATTTTATTTCTTGATGCTTTTGAGTAAAGCCTACATGTAATTTAGTCTTTTTTGCCAAATCGTTGCTATTATAATTTGCCACTAGACCGTTTAACGGAGAAGTTTTAGCTCCAACTTCGGCTGTAGAAGCTAAAGTACAGACCTCCCCCTCCCCGCCCCCCTCCGTAGATACATGTAATAGATTTAACAATGGAGATGCAACTACAGTGAGGACGGCGCGCGCAGATTGGTATGAGGCATATTGACAAATTAAGCACCGGAAGTCGGATCTAGTCCTCCCCGTGCGCTTTGGCGTTGGCATTTGTGGATCGCTGCGTTGTCTTTTCTAAATCAGACTGATGTAAATGTGAAAAACAAGTAGTGTAACGCTACTAGTAGTAAAATGTGCTTGTTATTAATTCTGTTTAATTTGCATTTCAGTTTCTCGGGCTTTACGAGAAGCCACTTACCCTTTTCTGGCTTTGATCTGTCTTCGAGATAACCGAATGACAGTTGTAGGGCGAATGGAAGGTGAGTTCAAACAGTAGAATTTGACTGCAAAAAGGATTTAAAGCAAGCGGTGAAGGCACAACATTTGTTCGGTCTGCAAAACTAAGGAATAACTGATAAAGATACCATGGTATTTTGATTTTGTATGCGTCCACAGTCTGGGGTGTCAAGTATACGAGTTAATTTTTTCGTTCACTTTATCCTTTCTTTGTTAATACTGATGTAATTTAACTCATGCTTTGCTTCTTCTGTACCAATAAGAAAAGAGAACATTTGTGTTTTTCGCAGGTATAATGACTGTTGACCGCTATATTTCACTGCTAGCAAGGTTAATAGAAGATAACGAGCCAGCTTTAGTGGCAGCGAGAGTGGACAGGTTAGTAACTCTTGTAACAGAGCTTGCGAGGGGGTCGCAGATGAGCTTAATGTAAACAATAAAAAAAACAGAAAAAACAGAAACCCATCGATCTCGGCATCATGGCGCGTGCTTCTATTAAACTCGTTTACACAAAACGAACATCCAATGCACAGGGCACCCACTTGACGGATTTATACTGAAGAGTACTTGGTTGCATTAAACGTAAAGAGGATCGCAGACGCATATTTTGCAGTTGAGTCACGGGTTCCAGGAAAAATTCAGGCTAGTACGGGATTCGAACCCTTGATCCTCTACCGGTGCTACCAAAAGCCAACTAGGAGCTGCCGGTCATTGAGTTGTTTTGTTATAAGCCCGTGAAAGGATAAAAGATCATGGAATAATGAAAATATAATAGTGTAAATCTTACACTGCGGAAAGAAGGATTGAACGTTAAGTTGCGTCTACAGCTGCTTTGATCTTTGCGTTTATTCTTCATTTTGCAGCTCTAATATGCGATTTTCAGTTCACGTATTCGTTATTGCTCTTATTTCCCCGGTCATGATTACAACTATGACAGCTCAGTCCAACGTTTTTTTTGTTCGCGGCAATCCGTAGACTAGATGTGAGGGTCTTGAATTTTAGTAATGCAAGCAATCAGTCAAGGCTTTACACCAGTTGAAGATCTCCGAGCAGAACGCTTCCTAATGTCGCTTCACGCCCTCCTAACCATTTGCTATGTCTAAGATAGCTCACTTACTTCTATTGTATTACGAATTCACAGTTAACCACTGCAAGGGTTTTTAAAACTATCACTCCTCCATGATATATCCTTAATATACTGTCTTTGCTTTTGTTTCCTAACAGGCAGGAACGTACCCATGCTCAGCGGCTGCGTGATGAACAAGACGAGGCCTATTATGAGTCAGTTCGAGCTGATCAAGAAAAAGTAAGCTCTTCCTATAGAATCTTAATATTACCTGCCGTAAATCGAAATTCAAGAAAAATCAACTTTCGTTTTGAAGAAATCCCTCGAGACATGAAAATGTTACCATGCAAAACGTTTCCTGTGAATTCGTAATAGTCTCATCATATCAGTGGTTTTGTCGAAAACGGAAAAATGACAGTTTGCCTTGCAGACTACAATCGGCCACTTTGTATGGTTAATAATATAGTCCAATCAGTCGGTTTAATTTTGTTTGTTTTGATAATCAATCAGATCTGATTTGATTTTGTTCGTCATGCTTAATCTTAGCCGCTGAGTGTTCTGGTTTCACGCTTTTTCGGCATAGATCATGGCGACCACGGATACCAGCTATGAGCTTTGAGACATTTTAAGCTTTGACCTGTAAAGCTGCTACAAGAGACGTCGTTACTGTATACCAGTTCCGTGTAACCCTGCGATTTTGTTTCTGTTTCCTGTAATCAGTTTACAAAATATTATTTCTTAGAGTGGAATATCGCCAAATTGGACTTAGTTACATGTCACATGTACTCAGTTGGATTGGCCAGAAGACCTGGTCTACTTCGCGGGAACTGTGGTTCAGCTTAGGGTTTGGCAATATCCTCACTCAGTAATTCTGATACACTTTTTTATCACCCGTCGTTACTCTGAAAGACCCCTGCCTTAGAGCTAGTCTGGGAAGCGCTCGTGTTTATTACGGCGTGTGAGGCTGTGGTTCCTGCCTCGCTCTTGCGTGCGTCTCAGTAGCTAGTGTAGGCAACATTAACGTTCCTAAGCTTCGGTTTATGCTTTATTATAGGAAAGAAAAAAGAGAGAAGAGGAGGACAGAAAACGACAGGAAGAAGAAACAAAAAGACAGAAGGAAGAAGCGAAAAGAAACAGGGCACAGGTTAGAATAGCTTTCAGCGCACGAGATTTTGGTTGTGTTTCCTTGTCTCCGGTAACCCTTCTGATTGGTAAAACGTCGTTTTGTTTGACAGTAATTTACCGTGCTAAGAACTCTAAAAAATGCATGGCATCTCTTCCAGTTCTATTCTGATTTAGTTTTTGCAAAATCCCTTATATCATTACTAAGTACATGTACTTCGACACCATGTCAAAATCAAATGACTATTTGATGGACGGGCAAAGAGCAGACGGGGATCACTCTTCCTGAATTTGTTATATCGACCAAAGGATACGCCGATGACTAGTGACCCGTGTAGAAAGCGCCCGCACCGTCTTCGAGAGTGCTTTGTAACGGCGTAGTCTAGGTCACAAGGGAATACCACAGAGTTGCGAAAGTTACGGACGCCATTATCTTCGGAGTTACCAGAGCTAATGGGCCGTAATTTTCGAGTAACCGCTTCAAATGCTGTTGTACAAGGAAGTTGTTTACATTATTTTTAAGTAATACGTTTGTTGGTAACTGTTAAGTTGTCTTTGTTAGTCTATTGCTCAGGAGCGCGTGGATCGAAAATGCGGGATTCCTGAGGAACCAGAGAAATCCAACCCTGACTCTCTACGGGTGCTCATTAAACTGTCCAATGGTAAACGGCTAGAGAGGAGATTTCTTAAGTCACATTCTTTGCAAGTAAGATTCCTAACACATCTTTCAAAAAATGTTTTGGGTAAATGTACTATCTCGACCTCTCTCATAGGAGAGAAAAAAAAAACAACGTGAATAACAGAAGGAGGAGTCTGGTCTAGCAAACTTAGTCGTACATGATACAACAAAAGCCCGTTGTAGTGCTCGAAAAGAGTGCTTGTCAAAAAATAACGTAGTTTAGAATTTCAAAATAGTTGCGCCCTGATCTAACCCTTGGCATAGAATTGTTATGAGCTGATTTGAAGGGGCTATGTTCCGGTGCGTTTAACTTTTTTGGTCAAAGCTGAACTGAAAGTATGAACATGTATTGTGTAGTTCCAGCTATGAGCTTTTGCGGAGGGCAATTTTTTGACCACAGAGGGGTTTAACTTAAAACTGATTTAAAACTGATAATTGAACCAATTTTATCAAGTTGCAATCTGCCTCCATCCAGACCATCGACAGCCAAAGACACCACTTTTACTTGAAGTATATTGGTGCGGTAATTTGAGATAAAAACTGAACTGTTTTTCAGGTTTTTATTAAATTTCAATGTGCTTTTAGGCATTCAAGGCAGTACTGTACTAAAAATCACCACGTTGCATCGCGGTTGCCATGTGCCATAGAGTAAGGAATATTTGAAATTTCCGCTGTGACATTCTGTGCTGCACACGCCCACTACGTGATCATATGTTCAACTATTTACACTTCCCTTCTTCGTCAACAATTAGTCCGATTAAATCTGTGTCAAATGATGAGTTTTTAGAGGCTGGAGGGGAGGTGCCCTTGACCCCTACCCGCCCCTCTTGTTTCACTCGCTATTTCTTTAGTTTCTTTTAGGCTCAGTTAGCATTAAGGAAAGGTTTTAATGAGTCTGAGGTTGCAGTAATTTCATCGGTTCTTTGTTTCAATTGGTAACTGACTGTTTTTTCTCACAGGCTTTATACGACTTCGTGTTTTGCCATGATGAGTCACCCTCAGAGTTCGTCCTTGTGTCCAATTTCCCACGTAAAGTTTACGCAGTCGACTCCTCAAACGAAGATCAAACACTGGAGGATGCTGGTATCGAAGCTGATGCTCTGCTTTTCGTTCAAAACATAGAGGATGAAAGTGACAGCGATTAACTTGAGTGGCCATCCAGAATTATACATGAAACTTCGTCTTCAACTATAAGTTATAACAAAATGACGGTCACTTATGGAGTTTTTTGGGGTCGGCTTTACAGACCTCTTAAGTAAGATATATCCCAAGTAATTGTTTCTTAGCAATGTCCAATTGTTATTAGACAATACTTAGGTTATGACGTAGAGGAGTGTTACATCACGGTTTGGGCATCAGCTGAATTTTTTAAGGTAATTTTTATTGTTTTTATTTAATGCGTCCCTGTCTCGTCAGTCTCAAACCATCCTTAGTTCAAACTAAGATTTTTAAGGAAATTTTGTAGGGTTGCAAAAATTAATTCTCTCAAAATATCGTGACGTGGCTTCTTTGACTGTGCTCAGGAGGTCTTCTTCGATTTTGGCCCTATGCTCCTATTATCGAGCCCGCATGGATCCGCTGAACATGGATCCTGCAGACTCTACTAGCTTGGAAGGATTTCAAATGTATCCCGTGCCCCGGTGGATAAGGAAGTTGCATGTTTCCTGAGACGACTGGATTTTCTTTTGCTGTTAAAATGACCTTTTTATAGGCATATCAGACTCATTTCACCCTTCCGCAATTTTCTTGGGGTGAAATCCTTGTTTGATTCTTGGGCATCATTTACGCAAATCTCAGGACTAATCATTCGTCACCCTTCCCTTCCTGACCCTTTCTTCTCTCCAACCCCTCCCCGAATATTCCTGCTTTGCCATATATCTGGGTTTCTTTTGATGTAAAAGCTTTTAGTTAAATGTTATTAGCACATTATTCAAATATATATTATTAGTCCAAAAAGAGACATTTTAAATAAATAATTCCACTGAAATGAGATGTCACGGAGAGAAAAAGTGATGAGTTGATAACGTTCAATTTTCATTGCGCTACCTCTGGACCTTAAGCTATCACTGAGGAGCATGACTATTTTATTTATAAACTTTCGTTATGTTGTACTAGAAGTTTCTCGTGAATTAATTTAACGAAATATTTCGGAGTTGGCAAAGATAATTAATATTTTAAACATGAGTTTGTGTGTGTCTCTTTTATTTTTTAACTTTTACTCGAAAGAAATTACAAAGCTAGGCGTAATAAAATAATCAAAGTACATTACAAAGAAAAAGAAGCCTACGAGACCAATATATCTGCGGAGAAGACAGCCTCCCACTCATTCCTTTTTAATGCTTCGTTTGGCGTTCCTTTACAGTTTCGAGAGACAAAGTTGCCTAACGTTACCAAATTTCGTCATTTTGCTCGGCCTCGATCATGTCAAATAAAACTGTAACTGATGAACGATGTACCTTTGACAAAACTGGAACTCTCTTGGTGGCTCTCCCTAAAAAGGAACGTAGTAGTAAATGCCGCGCTCTCAAGGAAACGTCTCGAGGTTGGGTACCCTGTTCTATACCGGAGTCTCCAAGTAACAACTTGAAATAAGAGTTCAAAATTTTGAGGTCTTGGCAGCGCCACATACCCATACAAAACCAACCTAAGGACAGCCCTGGAAAATGCCTAGTTATACTGAGCAGATATATTAAAGTCACTACCCCTTTTAGTAGATTTTCCCTGAGTTATGAAATTGGAAGTTAAATGAGTTGGCTGTTGTGGTTTTTTAATTATTATTTAAATACGATCTCATTTACAGCAATTGTAAGGTCGTTCAACGTGACCCAGTCTTCCTTTATTTTCTCTTACTCTTCGTGCTATCTACACAATAATAATTAGCTTCATGTCAGTCTTATCCATAAGAATTATATTAGGCGCAGGTTTTATTTCCTTATTTGAGAAATTGCCAACCTGAATCTGACGTTTGGCTTTTTTCTGTATGGTCTTAAAAGCGCTTAACTTAAATTAAAAGTCATTTGGGAACATCTCATCCCTTCAGAATGTTCCTCGTCCGTGCTGTTGTATATTCCACTTTGAGAATGGTTGAACCCGATGAAAGTGGTAAACGCTTTCTTAAAGTCTGTCATCCTGATCGTATACAGGATTGGATTTACAAACGAGTTGGCAAACAACAGAACCTCGCAAACGCTGCGCGCACGTCAAAGTGCTACGTCGGAAAACTTCTTTGTCAACTTCATCTCCAGGAATGTGAAGAGCACGTAGGGTAGCCAAACTGTCATAGAGACTAGCGTGACAATGGCTAGTGTCACGGTGAGATTCCTTTCTTTCCTAGCGTGGCGGCTGGTTGTTTCTGGCTGTTTACGGCAGCGCACCGCGAAAAATATAGCGACATAACTGACGCAGAGAATTAAGATTGACACAAGGACACAGCCAGCCACTATGAACCATATATACAAGCCTAATAAATTAAAATGCAAAACTGCAACCGTGAAAGACGTGTAAATAGCTGAGGCAACCCAAACTCCAGCTATCCATCGATTTCTTGTATGTTGACGCTGATATCAACCGATGTCGAAATGGATTTGCTGTTGCATGCAGTCTCTCAATTGATATCGAGACCAGAAACACAAGCGAACAGCCAAAGAAGACCATTCATAAGTCATGTCTACCTTCCAAAGTTTATATGCGTTACCGCGACGATATATGGAGATGGGCATCACGAACGCCCCAATGCCTATATCAGTCGCTGTTAGGGTTATAAGGAGATATGTACTGCGCCTGCGCAAAGTTGGGTTGGTTAAAAAGACAACCATGGTCAAGGTATTTAGTGTGATGCTTCAGCTACAAACACTGAACACCATGCGTATCCCTCGTCCAGTACAGATTAATAGTGTGCGGCTAGTTTTTATTTTATATTCGGGGCAAGCAGTTGTTAACAATACCAAAATTTACATTGAAGTACACGTACCAACTCCGCGGTATTATGGCCTTTAACTTACGCACGCGCACAACCATAGCACCCAGGCAGTGGCACTCATAAAGGGTCTTTGACACATAGACTGTTGACAGTCCTCTATTTTTCCGTAAGATCACTGAGATCGAGCGTTTTGCGTTACGGGCTGCCATCTTGCATGAGTGTCAAAACTACCTAGGGGGCGGGGGCGGTTTGGGAGGAAGCGAGAAAAATACAGGGACTGTAATAACATCACTGCAGCTCGCGTTCAGGAGGCGTGACAGGAATTTGACGCCTTTTTCCATTCATTAATTAAGAAACTCCGTCGGTGATGAAAAACATGCCAGACACATTTAGCATCGATTACGCGTGTTTACAAATATCTCCTTTCGAAACAGTGATTTATAATGTTTCTGGGCCATTCCTCGAAATAAAATCGGTAAACATGCACAAGAAAACATTTTGCTTAAATCCTTCGTGTGTTTGCGCAAGATGTGCCTTATGGTATGAAAGCGTACGTTGAATGGAAACGTCGACTTGCCAACGACTTGTCAATGTCGGCAACTTAAACTAAACCCGTTGTCAACATCTATTGTCTAATGACCAATCAAACGCCTGCGTTGCTGATACAAGGTGCTCCGTGAACGCGAGCTGCAGTGATGTTATTACAGTCCCTCTATCCCCCCCCCCACCCCCCCCGAGCTATAATCCCCGACGACCGTCCCCTTGGCACATTTGAAAATCAAGATAGCCGCGACGCTAAAACGCGGTATATCTAAACGATCTCACGAAAAAATAGGGGACTGTAAAGAGTCTACTGACACACGGGTTCGCCTGTTCATAGACCGGACGGCTATACCATACTGATGAGCCCAAATAAGGTCGAAACAGCTGACCATGACTGCCACTGCCGGGGTGATATGGTTGAGTGCATGCGTAAGGTAATGGCCATACAGAAGAGAGGAGTTGGTACGTGTGCTTCAGCGCTTAATACAAGTAGTTGATGACGTGCATTGAAGCCTTACCAATCAGCTCTTCTAAAGCCGACTCAGCACTAACCCGGGCTTAAATTTTAATCCGAGTACGGTTCCTTTTTCTTTTGTTCGAAAGCATTTTCTCGAATAATTTTCCCTATTCGTTTATAGCATCCACTTGTCAAATTGTACACAAATTGAAATAAAGTGAATTTGCTTTTGAGGCTTTCATCAGTCTGAATTCAAATTTTGTACTAACCCTGGGTGCCCTGGGTTATCTAAACCCAGCTTTGAACAGCCAGGCCCAGGAATTGGTTATTTCTCCTTCGTCTCGTAGTGAACAGTTCAGTTGAAACGGCACACTCTTGAATCTAAAAATATTTGTAGTTTGCGGAGTTTCCGCGAACCGAGAGATAAGTCATTAATAAATTAAAAATTAGTCTATTGAAAGACCCTCAAATCGGTCAGGTGGAAGTTCGTCGTCGACGTGACGGAGGAAGTATAGAAGAAAATTTTACTGCCTTCTCTTTGCTACACGGCATGGCGAAACGGAAGTGGAAATTGTATCGACATACTGTCGCAAAACGTAAATTGGCGATGCAAATTTTCTCAAGCATTTTGGTGCAAGAGCCAAAATTCAAGTAAATTTTTTTTTACCGACATTGGGTGAAACGCACAATGTCCAAAGAAATTTTACCGTCGACACTCCTATCATGACAGAAATTAAAGTGACGATGGTTACACGAATGAGATATACTAACAGAAAGGCGGAGACAAAAGAACAAAATTTTCTCTTCTGTTAATGCTTCAGCCTGCCCGTTAGCCATACACAGCAAGAGGTACATGATGTTTTCAAGCTCTACTTTACTTTGCTGCCAACAACCAGACTTAAAAACCCTTCTAATTGCCATAGAGACCTGGGCTTGAAAGGCCGATAAGCCTTCAAGACTAAAATTGAGGTCCCAGATTGTTGTATTTTACTTCCCGTGTGTGCCAGCTTTGAACCCAGGAGTCATTTCATAAGTAGGTTGAGTGATCTTCTGGATGAACTTAGTTCTGAATAGGACTCTTGTTGTTGACAGTGATTAACAATTAAGTCGCGATGTTATTAGTCGTCTCTCAGTTAAGCCATCACAGCTTAACTGACAGACGTCGACGACCAATAACATCGCGACTTAATTGACCAATCAGGTCAATAACCAGGGTTTATTATTCATTCAAAATATTTCCCCGATTCTGATTGGCTAAAAGCACACGTTTAATTAACCATAACCAGTTACTGATGACCAAATTTGGAAGAATTTTGTGTTTAGCGAGGAAATGACGTCCAAAATGTAGCGTTCTTGCAGGTTAATGCACGAGGTTGAGTTGTTTTGGTTGTGAACTTGAAAAATGGCGGACATTTCACTCGTTTCAAGAGTAAGAATTGGGCGAAAAAATAGCTAAAAACATGGCAAGAACAGCGAGAAGACAACTCGAAGGGCGACATCTGCTATTTGGAGAATATTTGCGGAGCTGAACAACCCTAAACGTGCACTATCGAAGATGAACTTAACATGAATGGATCAATGGAGGTAAGCATGTTTTAGCAATGTTTTTGAAAAGGAATTATTTTGAATGAATAATAAAACAATTATTGAATTCGGCTTTCGTATCATATGAAAAATTATGGAGATCACGGGGGGTGTTATCCGCCTCGGCCTAGCTTCTAAACTGCTTGACAAAACACCAATAAATTATCGACTGGTGATTCGCTCCTGTGATTGAAGGGCTACTTTATGTTGAAGATTTCACCACTAACTGATTTTCGCGTACATGACCGTACATGGAATTTATTTGCACTTGTAGTAGTATAGTCAACTGAAAAATTAAATTAATATGACAAAGAAGGTTATTACACATGTCGATTTCCGTTGAAGCGATGGGAAAATATTATACTTACAATTTGTCTTCCATATGCGGCTAGTAAGCTTCGAAGTGCGATCTGTGGTGACACTTTTGAAATGTAAGTTGCGTAACGAACTTCTAGGTTTTTAAAATAATTAGTCACCTGATCTATTTTTGCCGCGTTGCGCTAAGATAATTAAATATTCACAAAAAAAATTGACAAACGGCTTGAAAAATGCAAATCACTCCGCCCCAGTGCGGAAATTAGGTCTAAATAATTAGTTCTAATTGAGCAACGACTATAATGGCTTAAGTGTTCAATGTTCAATAAAGAAGTGTCAGAAAATGGTGTTAGAGTCCATTTCTACTATCGACTAGCTTGAGCGATCCGCATTCAGTTCGTCTTTAGTGGCTATGAGACATAACTTGTGAATTGTTCTGTCATACTCTCCGTCTCTTGTCTTGATTCTCACTTTTCGGACAAGTCCTTCGTTTCCAGGATATGAGCCTACAATACGCGCCATTTTCCATTCACATCTTTTGTGTTTGGGGTCCAGCTCCAGTAGAAGATCACCGATCTGGATGTTATCTCGCACGCGAAACCACTTGTTCCTTGGTAACGAAATTGGGGCGAAACACTTCATCCAGCTCCTCCAGAAATCAGCAACTCTGTTTTGGGTGCTCCTGAGTAATTGTCGCAGATTGGTTCTTTCCTCTGGTTCTGGTTGTGGTAGTGGATTGTAGTGGCCTAGAAGTAGGTCGTTTGGAGTGATCGGTGGAGCCTCCCAGATATCGTCGGAACTGGGGTACAGCGGTCGTCCGTTGACCATGTAGGTGATTTCTGACAAAATTGTTCTCCATTGTTCCTCGGAGTAGGCTTGGTTCTTGCAAGTGGCGTTAAATGCTTGTCTGACTGACTTAATTAGGGTTTCAACAACTCCGTTTTGGTGACTCGCATGTGGTGTATTCCATTCCCATCTGAGCTCGCAGCTAAATTTATCAGAGAGGACACTCTTTACCCCAGGAATATCCCAGTTCTGCGTGATTTCCTTTAGGTAACCTTGGGCACCCACGAAATTTGTTCCACGGTCTGTCCAGCAAACATTAGGGTGTCCGCGTAAGCAGGCAAACCGTCGAAAGGCCATTAAGAATGCGTCTGAAGTTTTATCGGTGACCAGCTCAAGATGAATCGCACGTGATGTCATGCAAGCGAAGATGATCACTTGTGCCTCTTTCAGAGTTTTGCGGCCGAGCTTGATCTGTACTGGCCCAAACATGTCCATAGCAGTGTTTGAGAATGCCGGGAAGCCAGCTGCTACTCTTAGGTTTGGAATCTGTCCCATGAGCTGGTTGAGAGGCCTTTTCCGTAGTTTTCTGCATATGACACACTTTGAGGTGACGGTCTTAGCCATTCTGCGGAGTCCAATGATAGTTATTATTAGTCGCGTGTTTCAATTGATCCTTGTTAACTTAATTTATGTTTTTATTGTTTTTATAATGGTTAGTCAAGTTCCCTCTTGGGGTTTTTCTGAGTTCTCGCAATGTTTACAGGGACTTTTAGAGTGAAAGGTGGGGGACGTTTCAGGACAACTACTTTCTGTTTCCTGACTGTAGTTTTCAGTCTTGAGTGCCCTCAACTTCAACGCCATTCTCAGAAACCACTTCTTTCTCCTCCCCCTCCTGATTTTCAATATCCGATGAACTCTCCTCATTATTATTCTCGTTATCGGAAGTATTTGCGACATTCCGGTAGCCTTTTTCCTTTTCTATTAAATTACTTAGCAACTTTTTGTTCTTGATTAAACCTTTATCTATCCCTAACTCCGCACGTCCATCTAGAAACCTATTCAGCGCACGAGGCTTGGTAACTTCATTGTTATGAGGGAGTAACACGTACTCAACTAGCTCGGCGATGTTTGTGACGGGAATGGTACGTTTATTTCGAAGTAATTGTCCGCGGGGAGTCCAGAAAAGAATATCTTTGGACTCGGCCATACTGTGCAGCAAATCAGAGGCACGCTTTTCCGACACCGTTCGGGAAAGATGACTCAAAACATCTTTTATTCTTGGTTCTTCATCCTCGCTCTCATCACCAAAACTTTCGCTTTCTTCTAGTTCACTCTCGTGCTCTTCTTCAACCAAATCTATCTTTCTCTTCATTTTGATGAGTACCCTTGAGAGACTTAGCTTCGAATGATCAACTTGCCGTTGCGTCACCTCTCTTATAGCATTAGAAATCCCAAGCTTGAAACAACAGGCCGGGTTAATACATCTTCAATAAAACCACTACCCTCTTGTACGAGGACTCCGCTTCTTGGTTTTGTAAGGGACATTTGGTCTGGCCAGGTTAAGTAAAGCATCCTTAAATGGCAGCAATATCCGCTTATTTTTTTCGGCAATGGGAATGTGTCCCATGAGTATATTGTATAAGACTTGGACTATTGCATGTAGTTGTTGTGGAGTAGCTGTCTTTAAAAGAAACTGGCGCTGATGGACAGGGCAATCAGCTAACAGCTGAAGAAAACCACGATTGCTGTTTAATACACGAGATATTGCTACAAAATGAACTAAGGATGGCAGTTTGCAGTCTTTTATAGAATCTCGTGGTGAAAAAAAATGAAACGAGTGGGCGAAGGATAGAAAACAATAGAAATGTGGTGGTGGTGGTGGAGGGAAAACAATTGAAATGTGGTGGTTATGGTGGTGGTGGTGGTGAGGGAGGAAAACAATAAAATTTTTTGGCCTGAAAACCTATATAAATGCGCAACATTCTACCTCTTTCTCAGTCTACATTCTGCTCTTGAGGAATTGACATGAGTTGGTTCTGTTCTGTCTGCGAAAAATTCTTTGGTCGAATGGATAGTATGCAAAGGCACGTGATGTCTAAACACCGCAATGCTGGTCTCACCCATTTCAAACAGTTCCAATGTTTTCACAGAAATGTCAGCGGTTTCGCTTCGAGCATCTTTTCATTTCCATGATTGCCGGAATGACCGGGTCCGGAAAAGCGGCCTGGGTTTGATCTCTATTGCAACAAGCTTCAGAGACAATTTACCCTCCCCCGGAGAGGATCGTTTGGTGTAATCTCGTACCCAGATCTTCCCTTAGCCGTGGGAGATCTGGGTACGAGATTACGTTTGGTGTTATTCACAATAGCAGCCCGTATACAGAAATGCTAGTCGCCATGCTACACTTTGGATTCGTCAAGGGAATTCCTACGGCTTTTGAGCAAGATTCCTATTTTGATGTGAACAAACGGAATTTGATCTTGTTTGATGATCAGATGATTGACGCCAGTAAAGACAAGCGAATTGTGAACCTCTTTACTCGTGGTTTTCATCATCGCAATCTGAGCGTGATTTATATCGTGCAGAATCTACTCCATCAGGAGAAAGGTAGTTGTTATTCAAGAATCCACAAGACAAATTGCAAATCTTGACTCTGGCCAAGCAAATTTATCCCGGGCAAACTGATTTCTTTTTAAATCAGTACGAAGAGGCTGTAAAAAGACCTTTTGGTTATCTTCTGATTAATCTGAAACTACTACCCAAGTTAACTGTCAACTGCGAACAAACTTCCTACCCAGTGAAGAAGGCTTTAACCAAGCAGGGTTTCAAGAAACTATTCCTCAAGAGCTTCTAAAATATATAGAGCAGCAAACTCTTTCGCCTGTCCCAATTCTTCCAGCTATGCAAGAAATACAGGGGAACATGGATGACGTGCTTTCTCGAAACGATCAAGAACACGACCGGAAGAAATAATTGATTGTGTTCCAGACTTAACAGCAAGCACACAAGATTCTTCGACAGCAACGACAGCAGTGTCCACTCCTTTCAACCCCTTGAACGTAACACCTGAGTTAACACAAGCGGCTATCTCTTGAAAACCTGAAAAAGAAAGCTTCACCCCACGACCACCCTTAAATCCTGCTTTCCTGATCCCCTCCTCCCACAGTAGAAACCCCATCAATACAAGGCCCGAAGGGAAAAAGGCGTCGGATTCAATTTTTAAATTATTTGGATGATCATAATGCTCATGGCAAACAGATAAGGAAACGAAGTCTGCGTAAGAAATTCAAACCTTACAAGTACTCCAATGGCGAAGAAGATAAGGATTAATTAATTTCCATTCCTTACAAATCGCTGTGTATTTGACTCTTTTTGTCATTGTTTTTAATAAAGTTTTTAAAACGGTATCTCTTGTCTGGTTCTATTGCTAGCATTTAATAGTCGGGTGTTTCAGTTGATCCTTGTTAAGTTATTTTATGAATAAATGAATGAATGAAAACTTTATTTAACTGTCTATGTTTTTAGCTATCAGCTAATGGGGACACTGTAAAATAATAAGTCAAATACCAGATACAAATCACTAAAAAGTAAACATAAAAGTTTTTTTTTTTGCGTGTAGATTATATAACTATTTACAAAATTTGTTAAAAATCCTAATACGTCTAAATATTTACAAGTGTTGAAAGGTCAACTTTCCTAATGTTCCTTTTAAACGACTTCAGAGTTTCTATCATTCTTAGGTGTCTTGGCAACGAGATCTCATATATTTATTTAATTCCTACCAAATCTAACAGTTTTGAATCTTGGCAGTTCGAAGTCACTATTCCGTATAAAGTTATACTGAGTTTTCTTTAGATTAAATAAGTCAGAAATACTCACGGGTACGAGACTGTGCTTAACTTTAAACATCAAAGTGGCAATGTCTTGTAGACGCCGATTGTACGATTGCCGATTTTATGTTTTTATACTAATTAGTCGAGTTCTCTCTTCAGGCTCTCTTTCCCTGCAGAACTAATTTGTATGCAACAGTGGGTTTGCGAACTCGCATAATTAACTGACTAACGGTGCGTGAAACGCTGAGACGTTAATCGGTTTTCATTTCCTCGAGATAGAACGGGGAAAACGGTTCTGTAATAGTCAGACAAAATTGAAATAGAGAGTTTTCATTAACCATTACATCTGGGATGCTGCATCAAGGTATAGCTAAATTATTCATGTTCCCATCATGAGCATAACTCCACCATTAGATATACAAAGCACACTGGCTGTAGTTTCACTTTGAGATTTAAAGTGTTAAATATATATTAACCACCGTTTGAGCTATGCGAAAAGTGGAGGTGGTGACAGTTGTTATGGGAGTTTTGGGAGCAGTCCTAGGGCACGTTCTGAGGACAGACTTTACAACAGGAAAAGAGAATTCCGATAAGCTGCGTGGCACTCTAGAAAGCAAGTAAGAGAACGTTCAACAAACAGTAATTATGAATAATAGTGCCGTGTTGTAGTTTCTTTCCAAAAAAAAAAAAAAGAAGAAGAAGAAGGAAAGAAAGAAACTCCAACATGACCCGTCGGAACTTTTGTTCCATTGGAGAGGTGGCCCGCCAGACACTTGCTTTTGACCCTTGGTAACTGGCTGTAACCCGCTCTAAGGACCTCGAAGAATACAAAGTACTTCATCCATAATTACCGCGTCACGACTGACTAAGATGTAAGGGCACGGCAAAAATGTCCTTTAAGTTCGGATATCAGGAGTCAATGTTTTGAAGTAGAAAAGTAGCGTTGTCTTGAAAGGTTTCTGCTTCTTTGGCTCAACGAGGTTTGCAAGAGATTTTAGATACATATAACGCCATTTATTTCACACTGCAGCTAATTTTATAATTCCGGTTCGGATTCGCAGTGTGCAATAAAATGGTGTTATATGTATCTAAGAACTTTTTCAAGCCTTCTAGACTCAAATTAAAGAATCAGGAACCTGCAGATCAATCAATCTTGAGTACTGGGCAACGACCAACTGTTCGATTTCAGTTTTTCGATGACGTTTTTGAAGCATTTCTTTTGATATTTGAAGCAGGAGTTCTATTAAAATTAAATTTTATCGGAAGATTTCTGCTAAAAGCTAAAAAAGAAACTAAGTAAAAGATGATACGACTAAAAACAACTGCCAAATGATCAAGAAACTTAACAAACCGTAAAGTAAGATTGACGGTAAACAAATTCAATAATAGTACATACTAAATAATGATCATAAGTGATCCTTTCTCAAAACTTTTTCTCGTAAATTAAACATTTGAGCAGTTTTGTGATGAGATCGGGGACTGGGGGGCATTCGCTAGCCTATGTACCGTCTGTAACCAAATGTTGTATATATAATCAGTTCTCTGTAGCTTTTATTCTTCACTCCAATAAAGCATATTTCTTCACATGTTCATATTTTAGAATTCTGCACTCTGTTCTACACTTAAAGGATTCATCGACATCAACTCGCGTAAAACTTAATCAGCTCCACGACTCCGAACGACTACACAGTTCTAACAAAAAGCTCAGGGTTTTTTGATCACGTGACGCGTTTTCCCGCCACAATGACGCAATAATTTCTAACACACTCCCCGCCTTGATTGACACAGGTCAATCAACAACGAAACGAATAAAATAACAAAAGAAAGGAAAAGAGTTTGCTGTTCTTTGACTTAATGTTAATGTTCACTAACATGTTCCTGTTCAGCATTTCCCACGAAGGTAATAGGGAAATCAGTGTTCCTGTTCTGACGCTCTTCCCGAACTTGTGATTCGACTTCTACAGGGAAAAGCCTATTTAGGGGTCTTGTCATTTCCACGACTCGATCTCCACTACGCACTCTTACAACAGCTCCTCTGTGGTAACCATCTCGTCCTGTAATGAGAGATTTGACGACTCCCATACTCCAAAGTTGTCTCGGCGCTTTGTCCTTGTAGACGCAAACAACATCTCCGACCTTAATCGTTGGCTTCCTGTTACTCGAATTGCAGTTGTGATGAACACGTAATTCTGTTAAGTATTCCTTCTGCCAACGTTTCCAAAAATGTGAAAGTACAGCATTCAAGTACTTCTCACGTCTTGAAAGATCTCGCACAGTGTGATCTCCCCCACTTGGTTGTTTAGCGCTTCCGTGTGAACTCAACAAGCGACGACCAATAACAAGTTGCGATGGTGTAAGAGGATCTCGCATTTCATCACTCACATAAGTTAGAGGTCTTGAATTCAGGATTCCTTCGGTCTCGACAATGATTGTAAGCAGTTCTTCATAAGTGACTCGAGCTATTCCTAAACTCTTTTTCAGACAGCGTTTTGTTGATTTAACGAGACGTTCAAAGAATCCACCCCACCAGGGTGCTAATGCCACATTATATTTCCAGGATATGCTATACTCTGCCAACAACCTTTTGAGCTCTTCACTCTTGAAAGCGGAACCATTGTCCGATACAACAAGCCTTGGTACACCTCGTCGAGCAGTGAGCCGTTTGAAGCTTCTCACAAACGCTTGAGTTGACATATTTGGAACAAGGTCTGGATGAACTGCGCGACTAGATGCACACGTATATAACACAATGTATGCCTTGTTCATAACACTACTCTTGTTGTACACATCCTTGACAAAAATGGCACCCGCAAAGTCTACTCCTATACTTGAAAATGCGAAGTCGTCAGACAATCTGAATTCAGGTAGTTGAGGGGTAGGAGGCACTCCATAGGGGCGACCTTCAAGTTTCTTGCATACTACACACTTGCTTAATATCTTCTTAACTGTCTGTCTCCCTTTAACGACCCAGTATTTTGAACGCAGTTGAACCAGTGTCTCTGCTACTCCATTGTGCATGACTTGTTCATGGCACTTGAGGATCACCAATCTCGTAAAGCAATGTTCTCTACGCAGAAGCACAGGAAATTTGGTATCATAGGGTAACGACGACAGACCTATTCTTCCTTGACACCTGACCACACCTTCACTGTCCTGATAAAGTCCCAGAGTCGACTTCATTTGCTGGTACTTGTCACTGTTCAGGATACCCTTTTGAACGTGTTTAATCCACTTCTTGTCAGCTTGCTTGTATACTTGCAAGGATTCTTCTTGATCACTTGATCCGTCCCTTCTTCTTTTCAAATTCTTGACAAATAGCAACACAAGTGAAGTAACTCTTATGAGCTTCGTAAGGGAACTGCAGGATTCAGGATTGATGATACTCTCCAGATTTGCTTCTTGCTTTCCGGTACACGTGTTCAATAAGCTGGAGACTGTGGTTTGGCTGATTTCAGTTCGCACAACTCTTCCTTGGCTTGTACATTTACAGGCTGGACTGGCCAGTAGGCGCTTTCCTTAGAAAGGAATTCTGGACCATGTAACCACAAACTACTTTCTTTGAGTGCAGTGGCCTTAATTCCTCTTGATGCGATGTCAGCCGGGTTTTCTGACGTAGGACAGTACCTCCATTGCTCAGGCGGTGCATTTCGTCTGATTTCGCTCACGCGATTCTCCAGAAATTGCTTGTATTCCGTATCAGTGTTCCTAATCCACCACAAGGAAATCATAGAATCCGTCCAATTGACTACGTCACCAACTCTCACAACGTTTTCTAAAGCTTGACTCACACTCTTCACCAATCTTGACGCAGTAAGGTTAGACAACAGTTCTAGACGCGGTATGGTTTGCTTATCCAACGGAGCTACTCGGGTTTTTGACGCCACAATCTCACATTGTACCCTTTACTCATATTCTACTCTCATGTAAACAACGGCTCCGTACGCCTTTTCCGACGCATCTGCAAAACAATGAAGTTGGAGCGATTTAACTTCATTCCCATCGAGACCTTCAGCATAACACCTTTTAAAACTCACTCTTCCAGCTAGTCTTAGGTCTGACAAAGTTGACAACCACTCTTGGTTGAGTTCGGTATCCACTAACTCGTCCCAGTCCTTTTGTGCCTTGCACAGTTTTTGAAACATAATCTTGAAGGGTAGAATAACTGGAGATATTAACGCCAAGGGATCAAAGAATCTCGTAGCAGTACTGAGAATCAGTCTTCTTGTAGCTGCCTGAACGTCCACACCCTCCAATATCTTAGTCAAGTCATAGATCAGTTCATCTTGGTTAGGGTTCCAAAGCATTCCCAAAACCTTCTGCTCTTTCTCAGTATCTTGCTTAAAAACTGACTTTGAGAAGCTCTCATCTTCCTCTTGAACTCATTCTTTACTGTTTATAGCAAAGTCTCCACTGAAGGCTGAATCTTGTTTCAGTGATTGCAAAAGACTTGCTGAGTTGCTGTTCCACTTCCTCATATTGAACCCTCCTGATTTGAGACAGAGTTTTATCTCCTTTGACAAAGAAAAGGCATTGTTCACATCCTTGGCCCCAGAAATGAAGTCATCTACATACAAAGACTTCAAAAGCTTAAGTGCAAGTGCATTGTCATTCAGCATACATGTATTAACATGGTGTCTGATAGTAGCGTTGAGAATGAAGGGGCTAGCATTCACTCCAAATACAACTCTTGTAAAGCGAAGTAACTTAATCTCAGGTGATTCCTTATCGACATCATCTACCCATAGATATCGTAAAAAGTCTCTGTGTTCTGGATCAATCTCAATATTCAAAACACTGGACGAAAAAACGGATTTTCTAATGTTTGCGAAAGGTGCAAATATGTGGTAAATTTGGAGCTCCAAATTTACATTACATTTGCGCTGTCGGCTAAAGTGTGGGCAAATACATATATTTGCTAGATAGGTATAATGTACCCGGAATTTGTAGTTTGTAATATAGCAGGAAATTATATAACGAACGCTGAGAACTCAACAATATTTTACTTCAAGTCTGTAAGCACATGGCAAGAAGAACCTACTGCGCATGTACGAAGCGCATAAGGATTCATGGGATATGACAATAGGTATTCATACGCAAAAGTCAAGTAAATGTAATGGTTTGATACAAATTTGATACATATTTGCAGCATGGGCAAATCTTCAACATTTCTACCAATTTACTCAAATTTACATCCTTGGCAAAAGTGACAGTTTTCACTGTACTTCAAATGCAGGCAAAAATATTGCAAAACTCCTAATTTGCAGTGGTGTTTGCTCTTGTTTTTGCAGGATACCAAAAGAACACTTTTGCATGTGGTTTACTCGTATTTGCCTAAAGAGCAAAAACAATAAATTTCTAGACATTTGGCTGTATCATAAATTTGCACATTTGCATCATAATTATCCATATTTGCAAGGGGAGCAAATATAGTGAACTGCATAACAATTGCTGACAGTCAAAGGTGATGTGCATGTGACATTTCCTATATGTTTGATTCGTTTTGTGACTAAAGTAAATTTCCAATCTCAACTGTAACATTACATTTTTACAGTAAA
Organism: Porites lobata; assembly: GCA_942486035.1. Classification (NCBI taxonomy): domain Eukaryota; kingdom Metazoa; phylum Cnidaria; class Anthozoa; order Scleractinia; family Poritidae; genus Porites; species Porites lobata. The sequence goes on along the minus strand of CALNXK010000144.1, from coordinate 642,444 downwards.
ATTTTGTACATGCTGTGAGACTCCGCCCAGAGGTCCAACCCCTTACAGGCATCTTTCCTGTTAACTGTTTTATATGCACTGTCATTTTTATATAAAGGAATCAGAAACCAGTTAATTTTTTTGACAATTTTACAGTCCCAAATTTCCCCTGGCATAAACCTTTCCCGGGCTTCTAATTTAAAGCAAATACACTAATTCAAATCTACTGGTTATTAAGGTCCAGTAGTCAGATCATTGATGCACTGTATTTCCTACAGTCAGGGCCGTAGCCAGTATGAGGCAAACCGCAATTTAAGGTTTGATCCTGGCAGTGTTTTGTTTAAACGTAGTCATCATAAAGACCCTGAATAGCTAGGCGGGGAATTCAACCATGGATATTGCCTCAGTCCTTATTTTTTTCTGGCTACGGCCCTGTCTATCGTCATAAAAATTCCTCTATTAACTTATGGGACAGTGTACATCTTAACAAGTGGTATTCCCTTATGCACAGCAATTACCACAGGGGTCCTTAAACTAAAGATAACACCTATAAATGAGAACTATGTAGTGGTTGGATGGCTGTGAATTCATCTTCATTAATATTACAAGATGCTCACTTCCAAGCTGAATTAGGGAACCAAATTACTTCATTATTTATACATTTGTGTAAAATACTGTGTTTTTCATACATCATACTAAAAAATCAAATTTCGTCCAAAATGAAAAGTTTTGTGGATTTCAAACTCAGGGTTGTTATTATTCACTTGTACATAATTTCCTCATGGTCATTTAACCACCAAACTTAATTCAAATTAATACCAACAATTTTAGTTTAACCGGTATTTGTTGTAGTTTTGACTGCCAACCTAGAGATGACCACATCTCGATAGTGGCCTTCCTAAAAATGACCACATTTTGAAAGCCCAACAGCCAATACTACAACAAAATATGTTGTAACTGCTCACAATGTTATTTGAACAGTAACTCAGCCGACTAATTTATGAAAGGCTAATTTTTCTTACTCTGTTGTTTGCAACCCTGAGTTTGAGTTTCACTGATTTTAATGTTGATTTTGCGTTTTACTTTTCATTAAGTTCTACCCATTCAATCCAAAAAAGTCATAGCATTTTTGCTGGCTAAAATTCACCTGAATCCTGGTTATTTGATCTTGGGATACAAGGAGCGGGGTTGTGGCTTCCCAAAAAAATTCGGATGAAGAGAGGTTCTTCATATACAGGAGCTACCGGTCAAATCCCACCCGACAAAGCCCCCATAAAAATGAACAGACCCCTATTGGGTTACAGGAGCTCTGAGTTGGCCTTGGATCACGAAAAGTTTAAAGCTATAAAGAAAAAACTAAGGCAGTGAAACAACTTAACATGCAGCATTTATCCTTCCAGGCTGGGTTGTTCAAAGCTGGGTTAAGATAACCAAAGGTTAGTACGAAATATGAATTCAGATATGAAAGTTTCAAAAACAAATTGATTTGAATTCCTTTTGTCTACAATTTGGTGACTGGATACTTAAAAAGAAAAGAGAAAATTATCTGACAAAATGCTTTTGATTAAAAGGAAAAATAAATGCGGGTTAAAATCTAACCCTGGGTTACTGCTAATCCGTCTCTGGAACAACTGGGCCCCGGTCTTTTTAAGGGTCCAATAAATCTAAATCACATAACCACTTCGAAGTGAGTCAATGGTACACAACCTGGGAATGTGTTGCATTCCTCTTCTGTCATTTGATAATAATAAAGCCTAGGGTCATACAATAGGCAAGGATGTCCAAGTACTAAAATCACACAGTAACTGTTCTATACCGTACAGATCGAGGGCCCACACTACCTCCCCTTTATTATACAAGTAAATACACTACAACAAATCTACTGGACAAAGGTCCAGTAGTCAGATCATTTACTGTCTTTTTTGTACATCATACTAAAAAATCAAATTTGGTACAAAATAAAAAGTTTTGTGGATTTCAAACTCAGGGTTGTGATTATTCACTTGTACATAATTTCTTCACGGCCATTTAACCAACAAACTTAATTCAAATTAAAACCAACAATTTTGGTTTAACCGGTGTTTGTTGTAGTTTTGACTGCCCACCTAGAGATGACCACATCTCGATGGTGGGCTTCCTAAAAATGACCACATTTTGAAAACCCAACAGCCAATACTACAACAAAATATGGTGAAACTGCTCACAATTTTATTTGAACATTAACTCAGCTGACAAATTTATGAAAGGCTAATTTTTCTTACTCTGTTGTTTGCAACCCTGAGTTTGAGTTTCACTGATTTTAATGTTGATTTTGAGTTTTACTGTTCGTTAAGTACTACCCATTCAATCCAAAAAAGTCATAGCATTTTTGCTGGCTAAAATTCACCTGAATCCTGGCTATTTGATCTTGGGATACAAGGAGCAGGGTTGTGGCTTCCCCAAAAAAATTCTGATGAAGAGAGGTTCTTCATATACAGAAGCTACTCGTCAAATCCCACCCGACAAAGCCCCCCCCATAAAAAATGAACAGACCCCTACTGGGTTACAGGAGCTCTGAGTTGGCCTTGGATCATGAAAAGTTTAAAGCTATAAAGAAAAAACTAAGGCGGTGAAACATATTAACATGCAGCATTTATCCTTCCAGGCTAGGTTGTTCAAAGCTGGGTTAAGATAACCCAAGGTTAGTATGAAATATGAATTCAGATATGAAAGTTTTAAAATTTATGAATTCGTTTTGTCTACAATTTAGTGACTGGATACTTAAAAAAGAAAAGAGAAAATTATCTGACAAAATGCTTTTGATTAAAAGAAAAAGAAACCCGGGTTAAAATCTAACCCTGGGTTAGTGCTAATCGGTCTTTGGAACAACTGGGCCCAGGTTTTTTTTTTGGGTCCAATTCTAAATCACATAACCACTTCGAAGTGAGTCAATCGTACATAACCTGGGCATGTGTTGCATTCCTCTTCTGTCATTTGATAATAGTAAAGCCTAGGGTCACACAATGGGCAGGGATCTCCAATTACTAAAACTAAAAATTCAAAATGACACAGTAACTGTTGTATACAGTTACTGAGGGCCCACACTACCTCCACTTTACATAAAGTAAATACACCACAACAAATGTACTGGACAAAGGTCCAGTAGTCAGATCATCAAGATGTGGTCATCTCTAGGTATAGTCAGTGAAAACTAGAACAAATAGCGGTAAGAACAAAATTGTCAGTTTTGATGTGAAGTTTCTTGAATAAATGGCCATGAGGAAATTGTCTACAAGTGAATAATCTCAACCCTGACTTTGAAATGCACTGAACTTTTTTTTTTGGACCCAATTTAAGGTACTGTGGGTGGCCTCGTTATTGTTAGCTTTTTAATAATAATATTATGATGTAGAAAAATACAGTAAAATTTACTGTATTTTTCTACATCATATTATTATTAAAAAGCTAACAATAACGAGGCCACCCACAGTACCTTAAATTAAGTCCAAAAAAAAAAGTTCAAAAGAAAAATACAGTAAAATTTACTGTATTTTTCTACATCATATTATTATTAAAAAGCTAACAATAACGAGGCCACCCACAGTACCTTAAATTGGGTCCAAAAAAAAAAGTTCAGTGCATTTCAAAGTCTCGGTTGAGATTATTCACTTGTAGACAATTTCCTCATGGCCATTTATTCAAGAAACTTCACATCAAAACTGACAATTTTGTTCTTACCGCTATTTGTTCTAGTTTTCACTGACTATACCTAGAGATGACCACATCTTGATGGTGAGCCGCCTAAAAGTGACCACATTTTGAAAGCCCAACAGCCAATACTACAACAAATGGTGAAATTGCTTTGTATTTCATATAATTTGTGAATAGAAACTCAGCACAGACATGAATGAATAATTTCTTGGCTGCTCTTTACAACCCTGATTTTGAGTTTAATATGATTTGTCTTTTCAAACTGCTCAAACAGACTGGCGAGATTTATATCAGCCTTCACTCAACAACATTAACATGGTGCATTTCTTCACTTAAACCTAAACTTCTTAGACCAACGGGGTTTACACCTTCAATATTATTTATACCCTTTTCACTAAATGAGTCGAATTTTAATAGATTTATTTCGTATGGGAATCCACACAGTAAGATAACTTTTTGATTTTCTTTTTTAAATACGAATATGATATTTTATAATTGCTGGACAAAAAAAAGCCGTTCCAGCTAAAAATTTGTTTTGAGCAGTGACAGAAAACATGAAATAGTAAATCTCAACTTTGGATCTGTCTGAAGGCATTTTCTTTGCCCTTCCACAAAATGACTTTCTACTTTCACTTTGCCACTAACTTTTGCCATGACTTATTAACGCCAAGTGAAAACATAATATCTGAGGCATATTTCTGAAGCTATATGTCAGTGCTAGTGAGCAGTCATGGACTGCTGTTTTGAAGGGACATCCGATAGCAAGATAGCCCTTCCAAAATCAGTGAGCATTGGGTGGTACATATTGTTTACCACTGTAAGAATAATGTTGTCACTCTTTATGTCGCTGTGGGGAAACCTCTATGAGTGCAAATGTTCTATAGCTTCACACAATTTCAGCACATTATGTTCCTCGCAGAACACTGTGAAAGGGACATGGATTTACTTAGCAGGGCACAACACAAAGTACAAGAAAAATAATATTGTAAAGATGGTAAAAATATAACACAAGGAAGTACATGTGAGGTTTCTTTTTTGTGACATTTACCCCAAACAGATGGGGTATTGCTGGATGGGAGCATTCAGTATATAAGCTTCACTTCTGTTATCTTATGAAGAGGAAAAAATGATTACTGTAAATAAATTGAGACCCACTGGAATACCCCTGTAGCATTTCTTCATGCACAGACCACAAACACCTTCCCCATGTTGAGCCTGTATTTCATTGACCTCTTTATCTTTTGGAGAGTTCAGGTGATGCACCTCAATTTCAAG
>CALNXK010000144.1:585000-632500 GCA_942486035.1 Porites lobata | reverse complement strand
TTTCACTCGAACATCTGGCATTCCCATCCATTTTTGCTTATTGATTGTATAATTAAGTTGATTATTACTGTGCCCTTAAAGCAAGTCCACAGTCCGCCCACATTTTCATAAGTCATTTCTAAGATGGCCTCGTCTTTGCTTCATAACTTGCAAGTACTCAGCTTCTGGGGTCTCTTCTCCTTTTCTAATGTATTTCAATTAGAGGAGGCCTTATTGTGTGGCTTAAGCCTTATTTATCAAGTATTACTTGTCATTACTTGTCACTTTAAGCTGAAGAAAGCAAACAAAATTTCAGAAAAAAGAAATTGTCAAAGAGTCTGTTGTATCACATATTATCAGGGATTTATGACAGCTATTCATGAAGAGCAAATAACGAAATGACAGAACCCAAAATAGTTCTTTCCTAGGGAGGTAATTAATTTTTCAGCTTAACATAGGCCTGGATACCTTTCAGTCTCTCTTTATCCAGTTATCTGCTGGACGCAAGTGCATGTTTTGATAGAGAAGCAAGCACCGTGGCAGAAGTCATATCATTTACAATTTCCGCAGTTTGTCTAAGCTTTACAAAGCAAAAACAAACAAAAAAGAATCTGGTCTCATAAACGAAAAAAAAGAAACAAGTTAGCCCAAGCTTCAAAAAACAGCACAGTTTATCATGAAGCCTCTACATTTGGCACTGAAGCACTCATGTCCAAAAATAATAACAGCTTATCAAGTCGTAAAAGTGAGACTCAGGTGGTACAAGATTGACTCAAATGATAAATGGTGAATAGTTTAACTGCTGAAACCGTAGAAACGGGGCCGGGCTAACTTTTAGGGCCTGTTTACATGGAGGAAGGGGACCCCAGGTAGGAATGGTAACCCACTTAGGTGGGGTAACCCGCCTGTCCATATAATCTCTCATTTTAATTTGATCACGTTTACATGATAGGTGGGGTCACCCTTCAAGGTGGGTAGCCCGGTCTGCCACACCAGGTAACCCACTCAGCTGAGGTCAAATTTTGCCATGTCAACGTTTCAAGGTGAGGAAACCCAGGCTAGTCGGGGTCGGATTCGAGATACATCAAATTCGCGCAAAATTCACTTTGGCGCTGGGTGGCTTCACATAATTATTAAAGGTAACAATAGAAAGCCACAACACTGAAGGTTGCAGCAAGAGCAGCAATTGAGCGTAGACGTGGTTTGCCAGCATTTTTCTTGTTTACATGGTTAGCGACCATTCATATAATCTTGAGAAACTGCACCCCATTATGGCGAGGTTGTAAGATTGCATGTAAAGGAGGGTTATTTTTTTACCCCACCTAAGCAGGTTACCTCACCTACCTGGGGTCTCCCACCTTTATGTTAACAGGCCCTAAGTCTCAGGAAACGTGAAACTGGTAATAAACGGTATACCTAACCCGAACTAGCTGTGATACTACCGCCATCTTCAAGAACGTCAGCATAGCAGCCAAAGAAGCCATTATATCGGTGTAAAACGAATATTAGATTGCGGTTGTTTCATGCGTCTAATTTTGTGACTTTTTCTGTGTTCGTTTTTGTCACCATCTCTAAATATCAATCATGTTCAAAACACCCCTATTAACAAAATATTTCGTAAAGCTCTTTAGAATGATATTCAGCAAAAAACAAGGTGTGACCAGGAGCCGATTGCTAGGCTCCTGGTGTGGCAACATAGGCATAAGTGAATGCAAAGTTTTGCAGTATGTAATCTGTCAAAAATCTGTTTGAGTGGTCAAAGTTGGGGCTGATGGGCTTCTTTATCATGACCACTCCATTATTATAAGGGACCAGGCCATAATTATTGTTGACCCTTGCTTTTTTGGTATTTTATGTGATTTTCCACAGCATTATTTTGTGAAAAGTTGGTAACTGAATTGCTCTTGAGGAATTCATGATCGTAAGATTTCGTAACCACGGCGTATTCGCCTAATTGCATCAAACAAATTACATTCATTTTCATAAACGATGCATCATTGGTTGGCTAAAAGAGGCCTTGTTCCTGTAAATTTCAGCTCTTCTGAAGTTAGTTTGTTTGTAAATTGTAACATAAGTGCCGACTGTCCTTTTTTTGAAAGATCGTATAGACCTACCATTAAAACTCTGGTCTAAGGGCTCTGAAGTGAATGAGCCGCTTACAGGTGTATAGGCATGCAGGGACCTCATACACTTCTTTTCAAATGCAAATGTGCAAAAAATAAAGAATGTTAAAATTCCTGAGAGGCATGTTTTACAACCTCGTCCCCAGGGCTTAATAAAAAGGTAGAAAAAGGTAAAGCGACCATATTTTACGTCAATAACTCGTGACAGTGATAAGTGATAAACTTGAGGTCGACGGTGCGCTCCTTTTACCCCCCTCTCCATTAATTCTCCGTTTTAAGGGTATTTAAAGCAAGTCAAAGCTACACAGAAAAAAGAGAAGTTGAAATAAGGAGGTGTTGACACGGGCTCGAACTCGGGACCTCTCGCCCGAAGGCTGCGCAAAGACTAACCAACTGTGCCACCCTTACTCCTCCTTTTCCCCTGAGGACGAGGTTGACATGTTTTAATCATTATCTCAAGGACAGGGTTACCAACGAAGCAAATTATAATCTAATCTTAGCTGCACAATTACAAAGTGGGCGCGTTGTCAGTTACGGTTCATGAGGTTGTTCATGTGGCATGTCAAACTTGTCTTGTCTATCGTTTAGGATGTGATACATTTGCGTTTTATGTTATTGTATGACATCTTTGAAAGCTGGCTTTGAGATCTGTTTAAGTTGATATGTAATGATATTATCACTGGCAAGTCTTAGCAGTGACACTGATAGCCGCACAGTCCGCCCAATGAACATGGTCACACTTACCGTGTGGAGACTGGGCACTAGTCAGTATCATGTACATGTAAAACTATTTTGAATAGTGTGACAACAACTAAACATTACCAAATTAAAAACTTAAAAATTTGCAACAAATGTTTTTTTAGCCAAATCAAACAAGAAGAGTACTCACCACAGGGCACCCAATCTGCTATTATAGGTGAAAGTTAACCCCCCCTTTCATCTGTAATTAGGACCATTTGTAACGGGCACCCCCTCCAGTATTAATCGGTAGGTACTAAGGAAGCTCTGTGCCAAATTTGACACTTTTGTCACGTCTGTAACGATGCGGCCTATATTTTGCACTAAGAGACCTGACTATTACAGGCGACCGTTGAAAATATAATTATAAGAGACTTTGTATGGGAAATATATTACTGAGCTCTGCGAACGCTAAATAACGCTAAACCTTACTTTTTCTTAAATGAACTGAATAAAAAAGTCTTACCTGCAATCTATTCCGCTGCGGTTTGGTGTCTGTTTGTCGTTTTACTGTTTTTTTGGCTTTATTGCGTAACCACTGTTACTCCTTTCATAGAAGCGAAGTGAAGGCTGGTCACTTCCATCTGTAGGGGTCCTGGACCAGTCAAAAAAACAATGCCGTTTTTTCGCGCGAAATTCAAATCCGCTCTTGATTTTTCAGCTCCAGCCCAAGAAGGAAACCTCTTCTTCCTCTCTGGGAGATCGGCTCGAAAAAAAATCCATAATTTCCCCATCAAATCGAGCCATTTGTGCCACACTCGAGGCAAGTCTGGCTTTCGTGCAGTGCCTGTGACCACTGTCGCGCTTACCAAGGTTTCCAATTTCAAATGCAAATTAGTTGCTAGGGTGGCGCAGGGGCGAGGAGCCCAGTTAACGGGTCATTTCTGCCCTTGCACCCGTCACAGTAAGTGCTAATTGTCACCCTAGTAACTAATTTGCATTTGAAATTGAAACCTTGGTAAGCGCGACAGTGGTCACAGGCACTGCACTAAAGCCAGACTTGCCTCAAGTGTGGCACAAATGGCTCGATTTGATGGGGAAATTATGGATTTTTTTTTCGAGCCGATCTCCCAGAGAGGAAGAAGAGGTTTCTTCTTGGGCTGGAGCTGAAAAAATTGCAGCGGATTTGAATTTCGCTAAAAAAAAAAAAAAAAAAAAAAAAAAAAACGGCATTGTTTTTGGGCGACTGGTCCAGGACCCCCACAGATGGAAGTGACCAGCCTTCACTTCGCCCTATGAAAGGAGTAACAGTGGTTACGTTAATAAAAAAAAACAGTAAAACGACAAACAGACACCAAACCGCAGCGGAATAGATTGCAGGTAAGCCTTTTTTATTTATTTCATTTAAGAAAAAGTAAGGTTTAGCGTTATTTGGCGTTCGCAGATCTTAGTAATATATTTCCCATACAATGTCTCTTATATTTTCAACGGTCGCCTGTAACGCGACACTGGCACGTCACATATGTTATGTAAATTACATTTCACCTTCCCTCGCAACGTGAGTTTGGGCCGCCTGTGATAATACCTACATTTGCATTCCCAATATTCAGTAATCAACAAGGACTCACCCCTACTCCTGAAACTTTATTTGTCCTGTTGTTGTGAAAAATACTGTAATCTTTTGTTTGGTTGTTCTCTTCAGATAAATGGTCTTGGAAAATTTAATAAGAATTGAAGCAAGTGTTAATTCCCCTCTATTAGGCCAAAATTAACCTTATTCTCTAGTGCCTACTTTCTCCAAAGGCTTTTCCAAAATTTAAAAGGGGAGTAAAGGCAGTGACTGCCATGGTGCTGAAAACATAGAGTAGCTAGAATTTTGATCATGGTACCCTACTTTCACTGATTGTTTTTTATGATCACCCCATGTAAGGGATTCTGGAATCCGGGAAATTTTTGCTTATGGGATCTAGAATTCGGGCAATTTTTGTTGCGGAATCCTAAATTCTGAGCTTTGAAACTTGAAATACAGGTCAAACGATTGGAATCCAGAATCTAAAACTGTCTTTGATTCCCTCATATGAGGCAATTATAGTATAATTAAACTTTTGTTCTCAAGATACACTGTAAGTGATAGCAATATTGCAGAAGAAGCAGGTCCATGAAGTTTTAAGTAATATGTCAATAATGTTGTTATGGTAGTGATGTGGTGGGACACTCACTATAAAATTAATACAATGATTTACCTGGAGTCAATTGTCTTGTTACAAAAGGGTTTCTCGCATTCATTTTTTCGTTTTGTTTTTGCTCAAAGAAGGTCTTAGTTTTAACAGGTATAGTGTAATCAGGATTATGATGACCACTTGGGGTTAGATTTGAGACATGAAAGTTACGAGCCAGCAATTTGTTTAAACTAGTTAATTTTGATATCCGTTAACTCAGGAAATAAGTAAGTTTAGTCACCTAGTGTGACTGCAGCCAGTAATAATACATGTAATATCTACCGTAAATCCTCTATTAAGTTCCCCGGGGGGCTTATTTTTTTCAAGCACTTTTGAGGGGGCGCTTAATAGAGAGGGGGAGGCTTATTTAATTTAGCAAAACACATCACCTGTAGCAAAAATACCGTGGTATGAGACAGAGTAGACTTACACGTTGTACAATTAAAGTCACTTTCAAAAGTATTTAATTCACTTGTGGGAGCCTAAAAGTAACAAAAACAAAATTCTTATTCTTCAAAAATGTGCTTTCGCCCTCATGTTCTTCGGTAATTTTTATGAGAATGGTTACTTGTATTGATTTGCTGTACACAACTTAAAAACGAAAATCTCTGGAAAACTCCTCTTATATTTACATTTTTAAATGGTGACAATTCTACACAGAGAACTAGAGTGCAAAGTTGAGAAAGTTAAGCATATGAAGTTGGAGGTCATGCGGCCGAAGACCAAAACCAATATGAACTTCCAGCCTGAATAAACCATAAGTCTGATTAGTCCATGTTAATCGTTAAATTTTGTGAAGAATAAGGATTGGGGAAGGGGGAGAGGGGGCTTCATAGAGAGGGGAGGCTTATTAACTTTCCTCCTCTGAAAAGGGGGGCTTGTTAGAGAGGGGGAGCTTATTTGAGAGGGGGGGCGTAATAGAGGATTTATGGTAATAGCAACCTTTATGCTATAAAAGGCTAGAATATTTAGACAGAAAAGGACAATACTATTTTTCATGACAACCATCTACAGCTTTAGTTTCAATATTAATGGTCTCAATTATGTATAATTTCTGTTTGTTGCAGAAAAAGCTAAAGAGACAACACTTTTCCAGTCAACCTCTATTTCGAAGAAGGATTGTTGTAAGTTCAAAGCTTGTATAAATGTGGAGTACATGTCTTCAGAGCAAGGCAATACAGACCAAGGAGATGACAAATCCGAGAAAAGTGCTTTGCAGGAGGCCTCTAGCATGGAGGAGTCAACAACTTAGCCTGTAATAACCTCTTTGCCAAGCTGAACAGTAAAGCAAAATTAAAACAGTCACATGTAAGCCTGTCATTACCCAATGACAATAGAAAGGAGGAATGGCTTCTCCTCAGAGCAGGAGGCACCAGATAATGCTCCTGAATTTGCTTTGTGATAAGGAAATATAAGTTAATCCAAGGCTCTTAAAGAAATTCCAGATTATTTATGACTGGTCATACTTACAGGTGCATGAACATGTAGCTCTGCAAATACAGTTATCCTTTAATCACTCTGTCTATGACACTGTTTTTTAGAAAAAGATAAATCTGTGTAAACAGTACAAATCCTGATGGTGTTGATTTGTCCTGAGAATTCTGGTGGCAGGTAGATCAAATTGGTTGATGTGATAAATTATTTTTCATTAGAATCCTTTGGCTATTGTTTGCAAGTAATGTACCAGTCAGCAGGTTAAAAAGGCCAATTAATGTACAAATGTTTCTTTTAAATCTATTTGCTTAACTCCAGGCTTTTGAGTTCTGCTGGCACCACTTCACAGTACTTGTGTACCGATTTCAGCAATTGCAACTGACCTGCTTGAACAAAAAGCAAAACAAATTTGGGTACACCCTGCTTTTTGTCATGATTTAGTATGGAATTTTGCAAAGGATTGCAACATGACTCAAGAAAAAGAGTAATGAGAGACAGCAGTGTAGTTACAGCTGTATTTTGCAGGCTAGCCAGATCAACCTTTTGTACTACATGTACATGTATACTGAGTTTAAAATAGTTATTAGCTTCTTTCATTGGGACCAACTACAGTGACAATGGTAATGTTGACATGCTGTGGAATACTTACAGCTGGTCATTACTTTAATGACCCTCAATTTTCTTAGAACAGGGCAAGTACTAGAAGCTCCCGCTGGTACTTCCTCTAAGAGCATATCCAATACTATACAGGAACCATTAGCAACAAAAATGAAGTTAAGGAAGTCTGATCTGAATTTGAATAGCTACATGTACCTAAACTATTTCTTAGTTTGCTAATTGCTATAACCCAGTTGTTATACCAGCAAAAATTGTAAATTGGTAGCAAGAATTAGGCCTTTCATTCTAATAGAGCGTAAATCTGTAAATAGCAATAAATACAAAAATACTAATTATTTGCTAAAGTGGGTGTCTTGAGGGTTCCATTTAGTTGGAACAGGATTTTGTTCTTAGATACAAAAGTTTAAGTAAGAAATAGTCTTGTCATTAGTAAATATTGGTCCAAGGGTAAAAGGATTTTTAACCTGTTTCTGAGTTAAACAACTGAAACAGGTTTGAGGCAACTCTGAAACACCTACAGCTGTATGTAGAATATCTTACACATTTAGATGAAGAACACTTTTCTTATAATATTAATAGTTAGTAATGATCTGATAGAGCATGGAGTGGAGACAAGTAAACATCAACGAACTGTAAAATTGGGAATTAATATGAAGAGCTGTATGTACAGCTGTATACTGTAGTTTGTAAAGTCTGTAATAATGTGTAAGCCACTTTGGTTTATGGAATAAATCATTTGAACATTAATGGGAGGTCACTGCTAGATTTTCTTTCAGTAACTTTAATGTTTGAAGCTATAAACTCCAAGATTAATTAAGGCCACTTGCTAAGGACCTGAAGTGAGCCATGTTATAGTTAAAAATAATGTAAAAATTTATCGCATTTGCTACAACCCAAGCAAACTTGTTTAAACCTTGGAATTTACATTTGCTACTTGAGAAAACATGCTCAATTTTATGGGTTTGATGACATTTGCTGACCAAATTAAAGTCAGAATTTGATTACATTTGCAACCTGAGTGAAAAATTGTACAATTGTAACAGTTTGATCAGATTTGCTGCCCAAGCAACTTTGTTCAAAACTTGACTTTTGACCATATTTGCCGCTACAAGTAAAATTTTGTGTTTGATCAAATCTGCACACCCTAGAAAATTTGTTCAAAGTTTAGGTTTGCTAACATTTGCTTCGTGAGCAAACATGTTTAATACAAAGAGTTTGGTTACATTTGCTATGCAAAGCAATCTGGTTCAATTATGAAAATTTGATCACCCATGATAACCGAAGCAAGCATTGTTCAAATTAGATACTTCGCTCACATTTGCAAAGCTGCGTAAACGTTCTGAAAATAACAGGTTTACATCCTTTTACATCTAAAGCAAAAGCTGTGCAAAACACAGATTTGCGCTATCATTTGCGTAACGTGCAAATATAGTTCAAAGAAACATATTTGCCTACACATTTGAACCATCTGCAAATGACCCTCAAATCTATGGCTGCCCATTATCTTTGCACCAAGGTGTAAATGTTGTGCAAATGTGGCATTTACCGTCATTGCTACGGATAGTAAATCTAGTGCAATATCAGTCTTTGCTCTTGCGCAAAATTGTGCAAATGTGGTATTTGCAACACATTTGCTGTAAATTGGCTACCCTAGTAAATCCATTTTTTTGTCCAGTGAAAATGCTTTCTCAATATCAGCAGTTACAGCAACTTCATGAACTCTAAATCTCAGCAAAATGTCCAGTAGAAGAGGATTTAATGAAGGTCCGACATGCAGACAGTCATTTAAGCTTGGTCCAAACACCTTGGATGAGGCATCGTATACAACTCGAACTTTTGTTGTATCTCTGTCAAGTCTCACAACTCCCCTGTGTGGGAGATAGTGCATATTTCCAGGTTCTAGGACTTGATCTTGCCGCACTTCTTCAACTACTCCACTTTCTAATCGCTCCTTAATCACTTGATCATATTGTTCCAGTATTTCTGGTTGGGTCTTAAGCTTCTTAATCACAGTTGCCAACCTTCGTGATGCATTTGTTTAATTATCTGACAGCATAGGGTGATTATCCTTGAATGGTAGCTTGACTTGGTATCTTTCACCAGTGAATCTTATCTCATTTGAAAACTTGTCATGAACTGAAGTTTCAGTGTCTCTTATGCCTAAGGTTTCCAAGTCCCAAAATTTCTGCAAATCATCTTGCACATGGCTGATGTCAGCTGATTCAATTTTCAAAACATATGTAGCACTTAGGTTAACTGTGCATGACTCTGTCAATGCTGGAACTGCAGCTGGTCCTGACAGTACCCATCCCAACTTGGTCTCAAGAGCCACAGGTCCAGAAGGATCTCCCCTGATTATTCCTCCAGTAAAGAAAGACCAGTAGTGATCTGCTCCTATTAGTAAGTCAACACTAACTGTTCCATTAACAGCTCCACATGCAAGCTGTAGCCCTTGAAGGTATGGATAGCATTCTACTGCACTTTGAATTTCTTGGTTCGATACTGGACTGCATATTACTGGTACAACGTAAGCAGTGACGTACACACTCATTCCATCTATTGTTCTGATGCACAATTGCACAATGTCACATTCCTTTACAGATGCTGAATTGTCACCAAATGTTTTGATTAGCAAGGTTTCCTTACCAACAGTAGGTAATTTTAACTGCTCACGTGTCTTGCAGGTTATATAAGATCTCTGGCTACAAGAGTCAAAAATGACTTGAGTATACATTCCAGTTTCTTGATTATCTGGTCTAGAAACAAAGGCTTGGGCAGTCTGCAACAGTATAGAGTTATTATTGCTGCCAACATGCATTGTTGATGTTCCAACATCTCGGGATCTCTCCTGGGACGTTTCAGATCTACTAACTGATGCTAATTCAGCTCCTGAACTACTAGGTTGGACAGGCTTCTTAGGGTTTTCACAGATAGTCACATGATGTCTAGCTCCACAATTAAAACATTTGGCCTTTGACTGACAACCTGGTGTAATATGCCCTGCTTTCAAGCAAACAAAACACCTGCCACTTTGTCTCAGTATAGTTCTTCTGGCCTTTGGTTCAGTAATGGTACTACAGGTGATGGACTCGTGATTTTTCTTGCAAAAGACACATTGCAGAGTACACTCTTCACTGCCCGCATAAAGTGCAGATGGGGAAAGGGGCTGTTTGAATCTTCCCTTATGCTGGTCAAATCTAGGGTTAGAATTGGTTGGACTACTTGTTTTCACTGCATTACACCTTTCTCTTGCCTCCAACTCAGATTTCAGTGCATTTAACAGGACATCAAGGTCCCAAGTTTCTTTACTGCCAAACTTGCGACTGATGATTAATCTCAACTCAGAGGGAATTTTCTCCATTACAACTGGAACTAATAAATTTCCAAAGGACTCTGATTCGATGCCCAGTGCCTTCAAACTTCGAATGTTTATCTCAATCTTGTCATACAAATCACGGAGTTTCTTCGTTTCATGCACTGAACTGACTATTGGCAATTTCAACAAAGTGTCCATGTGGTTAGAAATCAACAGCTGTGGTTTACCAAATCTATCTCTAAGAATATCAATGGCAGTTTCGTAATTATCTTCGGTGAGAGGCAACCCGGTAATTGCACATTCGGCTGCGCATGTCACACAACTCTTCAAATAGGTGAATTTTTGGATTCTTGAAATGTCAGTGTTTCTGTTAACCGCAGATTCGAAAGTGTCCCAGAAACTCTGCCATTCCTCGTAGTTGCCTGAAAATGACTTTAGTTCTAGTTTAGGTAGCTTAACTTTCGCGCCCTCATTGCTTTTGACATTGTTATTTATTTAGTTTGACTGAAGCTTGGTGAAGTTCCCCCGTGTGCGCTATTTTTAGCATCCTCTAAACTCAAGTCAATTCTAGCCGAAATACGGTAAACGTTTGCACAAAACTCACCACAATCCTCGACTTCTTTCTCAATGTCTCTCCCCTTACTGTTTTCCAGAATTGTTTCGTCCAGCTTTTGGATAGCTTCTAGCCTTTCATTAAGGGTGAATTTCAGTCCCATAATGTATCGGTCAAATCGAAGCTTCAACATGCCCCCCCCGGGCAACCCCCCGGGCAACCCCCCGGGCATTTGACTTTTTTGAAAATTATTGTTCAAATTCCCCCCTACCCGGGCCAAAATGCCGTTCAAATGCCCCACACTAGGGTCCATTCAGGTGATCAAATGCCCCCACCCTGGGGACATTTCACAGGCACAAAAATGACAGAAGAACGGCGGAAACGCCTTCAGTTGTCGAACAAAATCTTTATAAATATAACAAAAACTGAGAAACACTGTTAGCGTATTTACTACGAACAAAAGTCTCGTGCAAAGCGGCGGAAATCGCTGCTACAAGGTCACTGAATGCTCAGCTTTTCTTCGTCATGCAACATACAAAGCGTTCTATAAAAAAAGATTCCACCTATTGAGATTACTACATCATGACCATTTCACTGACATGCATCATCGCTCACCTTATTAATTAACATACCTGCAGAAAGTCAAAGTAGTTGACCTGAGCTTTTTATTTTATTTTATTTTATGTTGTTGTATTGAATCGCCGGTATATGTATTGTATTTCAATGTAAACACAACAATAAAATACATTCATACATTCAAAGCCTGAATCCAATTAAAAATTTTAAAATTCAAATACTTCAAATACGGCACAAAGCTTGCTTAGGGGCCGACCATTTAACTCTTGAGGGTGGGGGTGGGTGATTTCTGGTCATCAAGAATTTTTTTTTTCTAGCAATATGGTGGGCAGGATATTTTTTTCCCTTTTTTTCCCTTAAGCTCTTTATTACATTTGTGCTGCATGCAACTTTTTTCTTCCGACAAGCGCTTGCAGGAAATTTTTTTTCAAAATCACCCCCCCCCCCTCAAGAGTTAAATGGTCGGCCCCTTAAGCCCTTTCCTCGTAAGCAATTGGCCACAAAGGCACAATCTTTTCCACGAAAATCCTCTAACACCGCGTCCCCCATGATAGCTCACCACGCCAAAGATTTTACATAAAATGGAGGGTGCAACTCAAATTCCCCACCCCTAAAGCATGGGGATCAAATTCCCCACCCCCTGGAAGACTCTGATCATCAAATTTCCCCCCCCCCGGGACGGCAAAGGTGTCAAATGAATGGGGTATGCCCGGGGGGGGGGGGGGCATGTTGAAGGTTCGATTTGACCGATACATAAGTTTTTCCCTTGATGAACCTTCCACGAGATCGGTAGTCTGCTCGACTAAGATCCTCGTCGCACCTTCCATCGTTTTCTCCACAAAAGCTCTGTGGGCATTTCTAATTCTCTTTGCTTTTTCGTTGTCCATTCTTTTCTTCTTGTACTGTAATCCTGTTCTCGACGATTAATTGATTAAACTTGTTTCGCCGATCCGGCGACTGCGAAGGACCATGTAACCAAATGTTGTAATCAGTTCTCTGTAGCTTTTATTCTTCACTCCAATAAATTATATTTCTTCACATGTTCATATTTTAGAATTCTGCACTCTGTTCTACACTTAAAGGATTCATCGACATCAATTCGCGTAAAACTTAATCAGCTCCGCGACTCCGAACGACTACACAGTTCTAACAAAAAGCTCAGGTTTTTTTGATCACGTGACGCGTTTTCCCGCCACAATGACGCAATAATTTCTAACACCGCCGTCCCCTCCCCTCAGAGAAAAAAAAGGTCGGGGAAAGGGCAACCTCGTTCCCGGGTTCTCTCTCCTACCCGTCTCTCTCTAAGTCTCTCTCGCCCCGCAGGGACGTTTTGGAGAGAACCCTGGGAACGAGGTTGGGAAAAGGGTTTGGTCAGCTTTTATCTCCTTCCCCATTTTTTTCCCTAGTGGAGGAGGCTGTTGCACACACACTAGGTATTCCCGAAGACATTAATTTGTCCCCAGCCGCGTGAATTTGTTAAGTTAATCCATCTTTTTAATTTAATTAAATCAAGCCACACTCAGCCAGCTCCTGACTAAGCTAGGGTTTGTTTCAAAGAGAAATATCGGGCTGAAAATTAAAAAAAGAAAAGAAAAAACCAAAGTCGCTTTTGTCATTACCATTTTTTATCACAGTACAAAAGTTTCAAACAGTTTTATTGTTGTCACTTCTCTTCGTCGTTTTTGGGTCAAATCACGAGGAATGAGTTGCACATTGTGATTGGTTAAAAACAATCGGAATTCTTCCGACTCGTTTTCGATTTTGCCTGCCAATAATGAGAACGAGGTTGTCAAAGACCTCCCTTGGAAAGGAAAGAAGATTTTGTCGCCGAAAATAGCGTCTTCTTATTTTTGATATAGTCCGCAGTCGGTATGCAGGAAGAAGATAGAAAAGCCTTGCGAAGTAACAGAGAGGCATTGTTGAAAGATCTAGAGGCGAAACCCGTCGCATCGCTGCTTTACTCAAGGGAAATCTTTAGCGAAGAAGATAAAGACAGTGTGAATGCTAAGTCGACTCCATCCGAACAGCGAGAAGAAGTTCTGGACATTTTACCTCGGAAAGGACCTAAAGCGTTTGGTGTGTTTTGTGATGTTTTGCTTGAAGTCTCTCCGCATCTAGCAGCACTACTGCGACCTATTCAACAGGACGGTAAGGCCGGTATGTTGTTTTAAGTGAGACTATTGGTGAAGTCTTATAACTATGCTTCACTTTCAGGCAGATTTTTTGATGGAATGAATGACTTAAACTCAAGCTTACGCGGTCATTTTATACAAATTGTTCCAGACCTTCTGCAAATAGCGCGGTTTTTATTTTTGTATTTGAACCCTCGAGCTCTTTAATTGGCAGTTGATATATATGGGTGTCTATATATTTCTATTTCGATTCAATAAGACTCCTATTAACCTATTAGCTGAAAAAGTGGAGGTATTAGTCATTTGTGCTGACTCAGATCTGGCGTCGTCTCCGTTTGAAGATAACTTCCAGAATAAACAGTTTTCTTGGAAGGAAAGGACGTCTGAAATATTATAATTCCTTTGTCTCGGTTTATGAATCTTGAGAATATTCCTTTTCCTTGTCACTCGAATCCATCATCAAGTACAATCCGTGACGTCATTGAAGGTGCAATGTTTTGTGAACATGTGATGAAACAAAGGTAGTTACAGCTCAAAGATAAGCGTCCACGTTAACGCGCTTCAAACTAGTTCGCGAAAAATTCGTCAACGCGAGTCCGTTTACCTAACGCACTTCAAAAACGTGCTTGCATCAGGACTGATTAGTATGTATGAGCTAGTGTATTGTTCCTGGTTTATTGTTATCGCAACAGCCGCAACAAAAGGCTTAACAATGTCTACACGATTCGGTGAAGACTGAAACAGGGTTTCGATTCTAAACAGTGATCGTTACTTGACTTCAGAATACGAAATAGAACGAACGAATAACAAACACATAAACTTACTTGGAGACTAAGTTTTAAGTAATGTTCTAACTTCTCGCACGTAAGAAATAACTTTCTACCCTATAAAATAACAATTTTAAAACTCTACTAAGAGTTTAATTCTTGCAAGAAATTCCTGAACTATGCAAATTCAAGATACAGGAGCAGTTGAAATTTGCATTGTTTCTCACGGCCCGGCTGATACTTTGCGTCGAAATCTTAATAAAAACTAACCTGAGATCAGGCCCATTACAAAGCGAAACGAAAATTGAGCCTGATCTCAGGTTAAATAAAAACGTTCAGAGGTAGGCAGTTCACTACAGCAGTTGAACGTGAAAAGCAATCCATGATCTTTTATCTGTCAAATCCAAAATAAAAGGAGGTTTGTGTAAATAAAAGTCAGTTTAATACTAACCTGAGATCAGGATCAATTTTCGTTTCGCTTTGTAATAACATTCCGGCGCGCAAGCGGTAGCCGTTAGAGAGAATGTATGAGACCGCTAGAATTGGGCCTGATCTCAGGTTAGTTTAATACGCGACGGTGTGTAAACAATGCCCTCGTTGCTTTTGTTCTTCGGCTTGTCTTTCGAATTCTACTTGCCGATTTGTTTTTGACTATCTGTTTGTGAATGTCCACCGGCAGCTGAATTGCTGGTCATCGGTGTCTACAGTCAGGGTGTTTTTTTTTTCTGCTGGAAACTTTACTTTTAATTTGACCGCTTGACCTAAAATGCTAGCTTTCGCGATACGCAAAAGCATGTCACTTTGATACTTCGCCGCTTCGCTTTTTTAATTTGTGAGTAGTCTACTATGTTGTTTTTACGCCCCTTTGGTGGATAGGTAAGCATAGTGTAAGGATAGGTAAGGACAGTTTAGGGATAGTCTATGACGTCATCCATTGTTATAACCTAGGGAAAAAACGCGTTCCTCCATAGTAATTAAGTGCCTTCCTCCATATATAATGAAGTGGATAGTCGTTTCTTGGAAGAACACAATTTTCTTTCAAGAAACGACTATCCACTTCATTATATATGGAGGAAGGCACTTAATTACTATGGAGGAACGCGTTTTTCCCTAGGTTATAACAATGGGTGACGTCATAGACTATCCCTAAACTGTCCATACCTATCCCTAAACTATCCTTACCTATCATTAACCTAACCCTAACCCTAAACTATCCTTACCTATTCCTACACTATCCTTACCAAAGGGGCGTGAAAACAATATAGTAGACTACTTTGTGAGACGTGAAATCTTGTTTACATAAATGTCGAGAAGTCGACTATCAAAACGAGAACACAGTTTATTCAACGCAAGACTCAAAACACATGTTTGTGTCTCATTATCACGTGTTCATGTCAATAAAAAAAACCGGAAGCAGAGGCACATTCCCACCCCTAGTGGCGACACAAAGTCAAGACGAATTACTGTATCTAGAACTAGGTCTCCGCTTCGTCTAACAAACACAGTTTTGTGATTGGTCTCTTGTACTCCCGTATTGAGTACACACTGTGAATGCTGGGACCATCCCATCTTGTCCAGGATGAGTAGACACAATCTTACCCACAATCCTATTCCTCGGGGCTGGTTCGGTTCTGCAACAAGCACTACGTCTCCTTCCTTCAGATTCTTTCTCTTCTCTCTCCACTTCTTCCTCTCTGTGAGACTAGGGACATACTCCTTGGCAAAGCGCTTCCAAAAGAAGTTTACAAGCGCTTGAGACTAGTTTCGTTGAGTTGATCTCTCATTACTCGGGTTTGCTCGCAGAAGCAGAAAATGATTTGGCGTCAGCGCTTCTATATTACCCGCATCGCTAGAGACATGTCTGATTGGACGACTGTTCAGTATCCCTTCTGCTTCCACCAGAGGAGTTCTAAGCGCTTCTTTAGCAACGATCCTGTTTTGCAGCACGGACTTCAAGGTTTTGTTTGTACACTGCACTAACCTCTCCCACGTGCCACCTTAGTGGGGTGCACTTGGCGGTTGGAAATTCCACTCAATCTTCTTTGGTGCACAAACGTTTTGTACTTTCTCTTCATTCAGTTGCTTAAGACATTTCAAAAGCTCATTACTGGCCTCTACACGGTTATTTCCATTATCGCTGTATATTTTTTGTGGTCTCCCACACCGCCCAATGAACCTCTTCAAAGCCATAATGAAATGATCCGTTGATAGATCGTCCACCAGTTCAAGATGGCAAGCTCTAGTAGCCATGCAAACAAACAAACAAACAACCGTGCACTTTAACTTCACTGCGTCTCTCCTTAATTATTATAGGACCAAAATAATTCAACCCCAGTGTTCCTGAATGCCATTCCAGGTTCACGTCTACACTCAGGTAAGTTTCCCATTTGCTGCTCCCGGGGATTTATTGTCTGACGATAACAGTAATTGCACTTAAATTTCACGCTTCTTACAGCTTGACGATAATGGATGATCCAATAATCCTGTTTAATTAGATTCAGCAAATGTTCGGTTGGTGGATGGCAGTAGGTACGATGGAGGCCTCGTTGGGGGTGTCTGAGTATCCTGTATCCCATTAGTTTTTTGGCTAAAATATCCTGTATCCCGTTAATTCTTGTGGTTCGTATCCTTATAATGCCAGTTATCATGAATACGTCATTGAGCGTGATGTTTGGACGAACGGAAACCACATTTTCCTGGGGCATTTCGTATTTCAAATAGAAATTACGTGCAAATACGACATCATGTTTATTGATGGTATGCTCTTAAGTAACATTCTTTAAAGAACTGCTAAAAAACTGAGGTGACTTCAAAGCAATGAGTCACCTTATAAATCATTATGCTCTACTGTCATAGGATGGTTTTCACCAGCTGTCATAGGTGCATTTCGATCCTCGCTGTTTCGCTGATTTGTTCCCTCGGCGGTCCGTTGTCGCACGGCTCTCCTGTTGTTGTGTTTCTTGCGGCTCGTGGGCATTTATGCTTCTGGAATTTCAATTCCACTGTCCCACAAATGATAAAATACAATCGCACGAGCCCAGCCTAAGGTCGCAACGCGCGACTTATCTCCAGCTCACCGCACCCGCCCCTGGTGCAGTCTCCAGGTTACTCATGATTGTGTGAATCTCGGATACTCGATTTCCCACGAACGCCTTGTAGTTGGAGCTCGTCTGATGAATCCAATGAAGAACGGTGGTAGAATCACTCCAAAAGGTTATCTTCGCTGTCTTTGTCATTAACTCTGCCGCTATAGTGTTTCAGCTAAACGAGCAGCAATAAGAGCTGCCATTAGTTCAAGTCTACAGATACACTGTGCCTTAAGAGGCGCAACTCGATCTTTCCCAGCGACTAGTCTGCATTCAACTACATTATCTTCAAACTATCGTCTAAGGTACGCACACGCTCCGTAAGCATCTTGGCTCGCCTCACAAAACACATGCAGGTTAGTTTCTCGAAATGTCATGTTCCTGCTGAATAGTGCTCGCGGAATTTTACAGTTTCAAGCAGTTCTGATTCTTTAAACCATTCGCGCCACTCACGAAGATCAGCTTCTTTCAACTCATCATCCCATCCGTACTTTAAGCTATTCAGAACTGGAGGAGAAGTCCTCGAGGATCCCACACAGAGAACGATTGGTTTAAGATTGTTCTCTTTGTAGTAGCAGGTTCTTGTTTAAGTGCATTGAACCTAAATACAAATTCTTGAGCATCCTACGTAACGCCCAATGCAGGGTCTGTTGCTAATTTATTTTCACTCAAATAAAGGAAACGCGAAGATCTATCCTCTACCGGGATAGTTGCTAATACCTCAGGGTCGTTTGTTTACCGCTTGTGCAGGTGGAAGCCTCCACAGCGCAGTAATTCTGTCATTTGTCTCCGCATTTCTATGGCTTCTTCTCTCGAGTCAGTAGACGGTAGACCGTCGTCCATATAAAAATGCTTGTAAACGGCTTTGACTCCATGAGGTAGATCTCCCCCATTCTCATCTGCATTCCGCCTCAATGTATCGTTGGCACGAGATGGCGCCGACACTTCTCCAAACAGTGTCCTCTGGAGCTGGTAGACACTCGGTTCTTTGCTCGGTGATTCTTCCCAAAGAAACCTCATGGCTGGCCAATGCGGTAAACGCAACATGTGGTACATTTCTCGCACGTCTGCTGCTAATGCAATTGTTCCTTCGCAAAATCTAAGCAAAACACCAAACAACGACGAAAAGTAATCTGGTCCTGTGTACAGGTTTTGAGCCCTGAATTTCGCTGATGCATCATATACTGTCCTGAGACGATCAGGTTTTTTGGGATTGATAACGAAACGGTGTGGTACCAGGTACCAGTACCAGTACCAGTACCAGTACCAGGTGACTTTGCTATCAGTGCATACTTCTTCTTTGCTTAGTTTTCTCAAATGACCCTTCTCAATGTCATCCTGGATTGACTTCGCATATCGTTCTTTAATTTCGAGACCATTTTTAAACTTCTCCTCTAACGACTCGTGTCCGCACAGCCATGTCATAGTTATTAGGAAGCGATGGGTCTTCTTCGCGCCAAAGCAGCCCTGATACATAAGCGCCTTCACCCTCCAATTTCTCAGTTGTCTGCTCCATTACTGCGAACGCTCGTCTGTCCTTGGGATCTGCTAGCTTCACCACACCTAGTGAATGTACCTCCGACTGAGCAGTAAGCAACCGCTGCAACTCCTCCTGTTCGCCTACACTTGTTTCATACACTTTAAACGCATTGTATGGTGATGCCACCTTTTTTTCACCGGGTAACCAGATAGTGACTGCCCAACGAAGAGCTGTCTCGACTGCGTATGGTACTCTGTCAGCATGTGACTGTCCTGAAGGTTTTTCAATCCGCATTGGTAGAATCAAATCTGAGTTGTTGCTTCCTATTAGCAGTCGCACTGGACCCATGCCCGTTTCGTTCAAGTCCAAGTCTTTCGGGTGGCTAAAGTTCTATTTAATCCCCGACCACTTTATCTTCTGATCCGGACCACTTAGGTTAGGAGACGTTTTTACATCTCTCAGTACGTACTTCACCCCTTCTCTTCCAACTCTAGGAATTTGACAGTTCTTTATGTGTTGCGAGGTAAACGCCTTCTCTGCATTAAAACCTTGAATTTGCAAGTTAAGACCAAGTGACTGAGCCAATTCTTCATCCGTAAGTGTTGTTTTACATCCTGAGTCACCCAACGCCATAACTTGTTGCTCGCCTCTCTCTGAAAACAGAACTACACGCAGCACCTCAAGCAACACACGACCGCCAACCTCGCACCCTAAACACAACGAGTGATGACACTGCTCCCGTGATTTCTCTGACTGATTTAGAGGTCTCTTCTCACCCTCCGGAACGGAAGGTTTCTAGGCTCCTTCACCCCATCTCGATCGCTCAACAATGTTCAAGGCAACCTCATGAACTAGAGTATGGTGACGCATGGCACAGCCCTCAACTTTGCATCTGTTCTTAGCATTGCATTTGTTCAGTCGATGGCCCGGCAACAGACAAGAGAGACAAAGTTTATGTTCCTCAACGAGTTTCTCTTTCTCGAGAGTGGGCAATTCTTTAAACTAATTACACTCCTCTAACGTATGACTTGTCGAGTTATGAACTGGACACTTCTTTGTCAACTTTTCATCAACTGAGGGAGTCTCTTGTGTTGCTCCCGCAAACAGTCCTGGCACTGGATTGCCACTAGACTTGCGTGAACCACTCTTAGGTAAATCACTCCTAGTCGAATCAAACCTTCTCCATTCTCGCTTCTCCGGCACCCTTCCTCTGCTTTGATTCGCATATTTTCACTTCTTTTTCTAGCCAATTCTCCCACGACTCCCAGGTAGACCGTTTCGATTTTCCTTCCACAAACTCAGCCCATCTACAGCAAAGACGAACAGAAAACTTAGCAGCATTTGCTTCGGGTATCTGCAAGTTTAACTAATGAACAAAGTTGTGTTCCTTATACACGCCCATTAACTCCAACACCATTTTTTGATACTGCCTTATCTGCTCACTATTTTCTTTCGTTATGGAAATTGATCTAAAGGCCTTTTAGCTGCCGACAAAACAGTGTCCACGCTACCAAAACGCTCATCGAGCGCAGTCCATGCCTCCATATATTTATCAGAACCTGGCATGAATTTTGCCAAACAGGACTTTGCACTTCCTTCCACTGCATGTAGCAGAAATTTAAGCTTCTCTGTAGTATCATAAACCCCTTTTTTGTCCAGTTCCACTTTAAATGCTGCTTAAATTTTGGCACACTTGGTTTGAAAATTTTAATGAACGCTGCAAGCATTTTCTCAAAAATTGATCTAGCTCGACTTGAGGCTCACCTGGGGTCCCTTGGGCAGGCAGGCTGTACATCGTATTTTCGCCTCGAGGTTTTCTTGTCTCCGGTTTTACACTTGGCTTAATTTCTCCATTTTCATCGCCTTCTTCAACACCTGGAACGGTTAAGGATTCTTTACCAACGGGACGTTTATCATCAACAACAGTCTCAGTGTTGGAAGCAGAGTTCAGATGTAAGCGTGAAACTCGATCCTCTACACTATCAACAGGTAATCCCGCCAAATCTTTATCGTCAATATATCCATGATTAGAATCCTCAATAGCAGGGGCATCTTCGTAAGCCACTTCTAATTTCGCTTTTTTAGCTCTCCTTTTAAGTTCTAGCAGCTCGGCACGTCACTCCGCTTCAACACGCAGTAGCCTGATCTCTTCTTCGCACCTTGCTCGGCTATTTTTAACTCAAGGGCGAGTTTCTCTTCTTGAAGTTTCTTTCTCAGAATTGAGCTTTTACTTGCTTTGGACGTACTGGTAGTCTCGCTAGATGGAAATAACTTCAGTGTTTGGTTTCTGTTTCCGTTTGAAACACTCATTTCAGACACAATTGCACAATCACTCTCGACGTTCCCACGCGTTGCTGTTGTTTGCTTTTCAAGTTTGACACGAATTTCACTCGGCGGTTGAATAACTCTATACTGCTTTCACTGTTTGACGCGAATTTCATTCGGTGGTTGAATAACTCTATGCTCCTTTGTTTTTCACACTTTCGCTCTCAAAGTTACACAAAATATTCCGGCTCGGTGGACCAAATGTCGAGAAGTCGACTATCAAAACGCGAACACGGTTAACTGAACGCAAGATTCAAAACACATGTTCGTGTCTCATTGTCACCTGTTCATGTCAATAAAACAAAAAACCGGAAGCGGAGGCACATAAAAGTTTCGATTTAAATATACATGTAAAGCTTAAGAAAACTTCAGAAACCTCCAAGAGCTTTGAAAACAACATACAGTATAGTGCAATACAATCCGCTTTTGAAACATCGCACAATTTTTCGTCACGGTAGTTGCAGTCACGTGCTAGGCAACACAAAAGTTCACGCGTATCATGTTCAGGCTCGAGAGATTAACTTAAACTTTTAAGAACGCGCTATATTTCGTAGTAGAATTAAGACCTTTGGGTCTCGGAAGTTTTCAAGGATCACGAACGCAATTTCAGAGACAAAAAGATTGGTCATGTTACCGACACTTGTGTGTGTTACAGCTGATCTTTATCATGCCGGCGGCCAGTAAGTCCTCTCAAAAATCACTAGGAAGCGGCCAGAAGTCTGTCCCAGATGCTCCCGATTATGAATTTGGCGGGAAATGAAAGTGCGCCCAAAATTGAAACTTGAACACAAATGTAACAGCATCACAGCAACATAGATGCACAGGAGCTTATGATGCGTCGTTCTTAATAAATCTGTGTTCTTGCACTCGTCAATGCAAGGTTTTCCATTCTGAAAAAAACAGAAGCCAACTAAACGAAGAACGGACAGGTTTTGGATCAGAGAATATTTGAAAAAACGAGAGAAATATGGTCAGTTCCACACACTGTTTTCCGAGTTGCGCCTATCAGACAGAGAGTTACTTCTTTCGTATCTTTTTGACTACGCTTGGATTCTTCTAAATCAAGCAACTCTGAAATCTTTCGCCGGGCGTTGTTCTTTATTTTCCGATCTTTATAATCTGCACAGGCACGGTTGTAAATAACGGGAAATTCTTTTATGATATCCATGAACGCCATATCATTCTTTTTTGCCTCTTGGGCAAGAGATTCGAGATAGCTATCACTCGTTTTTCCGAGAGAAACGACATGTCTATTTGTGATAGGGGGACTGGTGCTCAGCCATTTAGGGGATTGGCAATGAGCAAAATCCATCGCCGACGTCCCCGACGGTACAAATTTGAGTTTTCATCTGTCGGGAATGACCGCCGACCATTGTAGAAATCTTGGACGCGTCGGGAAAATAGTAACGCTCCCGATTCTCCACATTTGTCCCCGTCCATCTTAGACGATCGGGGATATCCACGATTTTGAGTTTTCATTAGTCGGCAAATCTGGGACAGTCGGGAAACATTAAAATCCCCGATCGTCTGGGATTTTCCCGACATATGAAAACCAGGCTTATGGTCGAGATACCCGTTTCTAGCTATTTATAAGTGATTTTGAGGGGGCTCTTCGTTTTTGGGTCTTAGGTCTTAGGTCGTCGTTTTCTACCCACCCAGGTTTTGATAGAAATAGAATATTCTATACCATTCATTCATATCGGCGGTTGGGGAGCATTTCTTTTCTTTTAATTGGGAAAACAAAGCAAAAACAATGAAGCATTAAACAGTGAATAACAAAAGCGAAAGCTAGTTTCAAAAACGCGCCAATATATTTTATTAGGCTCCTAATCGTCAGATGTGAGAAATCTTTCTTTATTCTCTGTGATGCACACATATCTAACAAAAAGTGTTCTTATAAATACATGCAAATACCTTTGTGTGGAAGTAGACTTCAAATATCCTGTTGTTGGAGATGAATATCCGGTATATTATTCCCCGAGCCCAAATGGGCTCTGAGTCAATAGCTCATGAGGCCGAAGGCCGAATGGGCTATTGATTGAAACTTCCTGTACTTTGAAAAGATTTCCAAGGTATCCTAGATTAGTAAAATCCAACTAGTGGTCTATTATCAATGCTGCGTTCTGATTGGTTGAGCTACTACTAGGGTATATGTGATAACCCACTAGTAGCGAAAAGCGACAACAAAAGGATTAAAATCTAGCTTTAACTAGCTAGATTTTTTTTATTGTCGATATTTTTGACCAACTAGTTGGATTTTACTAATCTAGGATAGCTTGGAAATCTTTTTAAAGTACAGGAAGTTTCAATCATTTTACGTAAACCACGTGCCAGCTCTGTACAAAACAAACCTGTTTTTCCTTGCTGCCTCATGTCTCATTTTAGCACTGTTGTTGTCAACTAATAAGGAAAGCCTTCAGAGCAAAGTTTAAGACCATCTAACAAATTTTCATGTTTAGTATTTATTTAAGGTTTTGAATTCCTTTTTCAAGGCCAAGGTGTTACATCCAAAAAAAGGGACTACTCAACGTTTTACTGGCCAGCGCAAACAGGAAATTTTGTATTTGTGTCCTGTAAGGTGCTTAACTGAATAATTAGCATTTATTGAATTCGGCTTTCGTAGGATATGAAGAATTCTGCAGATCGACTAGGAGGGTGTTATCCACCAAGTGAAGGCCGAGGATGACACCGTCCTCGATTTGCAGAATTCTTCATCTCCTATATACGAAAGCCGAATTCAATATTTATTCTATTATTCGTTCAAAAATAATTCCAAGTTTCAAAACGAAGCTAAAACATGCTAACCTTGGTCGATGTAAGTTCAGATCGATAATACATCTTTATCGGAAAGTTTAGGAGATAAAGGTCTGTTCAAGTCACTCTGCAAATATACTCCAAATACCAGAAGTCGTCTGTCTTCATGCTGTTCTTGCCATGTTTTTAAAACAATATTTCGCCGTGAAACGAGTAAAATGTTCCGCCGACTGTTCCGCCATTCTGTTCTAACTACCAAAACAACTCAACCTCGTCCCCAGGTTTTCACGGTCAACGGTTCAATAACATGCATTAAGGCTGCACTTTTGACGTCATTTTGACGTCATCGGTTCAATATGAAAAAATTCTTTTCAAATTTGGTCAACATTAGCTGGTTATTATGCGTGTGATTTTAACCAAAGAAACAGGGAAATATTTTGAATGAATAATAAGATCCTTTACTGTAACCTAATATAAAACTTTGTGTTCTTACAAATGATAGAGCGATTTTATTTGACCCGTGAAACAGTTAATAACTACTAGTGCAAAATAGCTACAAATAAACAAAAGAAGACAATAGAATTAGTGCGTAATAGTGCGTAGTATTCTACTCTACCTTTTTATCAGGTTAAGTAAAATCACTCTACTAATTAGTCTCGCTTCCACAACCAGCGAGACTCATAATCTACAACGCGTTTTTCTTCGTATTTATGACACAGAAGGGAGGTTATTGTGCCAAGCGTTCCTAGCGGAGACCGTGGAAACTGGGAATAAGAATCGTTGCGTGATCGAAGCCACCGAAGCCACGCATGTCTTGCGAAGAAAACTTAGGAGAGATTAAATTTAGAGCTTTTCCGAAACGTGTCGGTCTACGAATTCTATCTCTTCAAAGCGCTCATTACTTTGGAACAAGTGAACACTACTGAGTGGTCGAAAGAAAATAAGAATTTTAATTAGCAAAACTGCGATGGTCAGGTGTTGTAAACTTTCATTGTATGCAAATGGCCTTGTGATGAGCATGCGTTTTATTTTCGGCGATGATTGAAATGAGAGGTCATGTAAATCAATCTTTGATCTCTGGCAATGATGTAATTTCCCTGGAATCGAGGCCCCTGAATCTCGTGTATTTATACAGGTGTATATCCTGCGACCGCAGACGTATTTCCGTTCGTCGCTAACACGCGTAATAAATCAATTCAGAAACGAATATAAAGTATCGACGTCGATAAAGTAGGAAGTAAAAAACCTGTAGCGAGTAAATCCTGTTTCGTGTAATATTAATCGCCTCTTCATTTCTCGATCTAATCTCCAAGCAAGCCGGTCGAAACGCCGCTGTAAGGGCGTTCTTGTTTCGACTTAATTTGTTTATTGGTCATTACTAATGTTTTGATATACAACATTGCGGCTAAAGTTTATGGTGACCAAGACTGGAGGCAATTTTAACTTTTTCTTCGCGCTAGGCATTTTTTCTCCTGAGTGTGTTCTCAACAGAACATGACCCCATGTACTTTGTGAAGTGAGTTACACAAAGGCATATTAACCTCTAGATCAAAAACTGAATTTGTGAATGATCTTTTTTTACCAGATGGAGCTATCGATGGACCAGGCAGTACGGCACCTATTCCTGCATCTGGAGTCCCTTCAGGTATATCTTAAAAGCTAGAAATTCAGAAAAGCCTGCAGATAGAAATCTTGCTTGTAAGGGCAAAAAATTAACCTTTTATTCACTCAGTTATTTTACAAGAAATATGAAAGAAGATTGAATTAAATTGGTTAACTATAACAACCATGTCACCTAGAATGACCATGTACTATCACATTGAAGACTCAATTGTTAAATTAAAAGAAACCGATATCATACCACTTAACCTAGGGTAGGGTGAAAAGGAGCGGAAGTGAATGTGTAGGTAATACGAACAAGCTAATATGATTTTAAAAGGAGAGCAGTAAATTTATTTGCTCAAAGTTGAGGCAGCTCATCTGTGAGAAGATTATGAAAGATATTTTTAAAACTTTGTAAGTCACCTTCCAAAGACAAAGAGCAACTTGATCCCCCACTAGCATGCAAATATCAGCATCCGTCAGGTACTTGCTTGGTGAAGAAAGCAATGTGTTTTCCGTTGTTGGTGACTTTGACAGCAAATTGGTGAGAAATGATGTCTTTATACTCCCTTCTTAGCTGAGATTTTTGGGAATGGCTGGCTTCCAAATATCCTTGTTTAAATGATAGTTATGTACAGCTGAAGAAAATACTTTGTACAAGATCTGCCATTTTTCTTGCTTTAGTCCCACACTACTGGTCACCAGTTTTGCCCCATTTGATTAAATGCCTGGCTAAGATATTATCAATTGCCTGAACGTCTGTCTATCCATAACAGAATTTGAATGTTGGGAAAAAGTTTACCGCGGAGCAGTGTTGTTTCCGAGTATAATGTATAATTACGTTGTACAGTGTAGGGCGTAAAGTAATTCCTTAATTTTGTACTGCGCATCACCTACTGCGCATAACATTGTAACAAAAGGTGGCGGTATATGTCACTGGTCACCTGAATAGAGCTAACAAAGGCCGCTTTTGTAGTCTAAATGGTTTTAATAGCAATTGGGATAACTCTTCCTGGCTGAAAAGCTGCTTGTCTTGACCTCG
The DNA here is from genome assembly GCA_942486035.1 of Porites lobata. Classification (NCBI taxonomy): domain Eukaryota; kingdom Metazoa; phylum Cnidaria; class Anthozoa; order Scleractinia; family Poritidae; genus Porites; species Porites lobata. The sequence goes on along the minus strand of CALNXK010000144.1, from coordinate 605,816 downwards.
CCCCAGTTCCTTCGTGCAAAATGATCATTTGAAGCCAAAATTGCCGCCTTGTTGTCTTTTTGCGATAAAACAATAATGATGACCCGCTATTTTATTGGTGTTTTTAGTGATTGTGGCTACGCTGTACAAGAAAAGTATATTTTAAGGAGAAAAAAATCTGGATAGTAGAAGTTGCATCAATTACATTTGTAAATATTAATCACATAAAACTCCCTATTTATTTGGAGCCATAGAGGAGTTTGAGATTATGTTAAAACTATATTTTTGTTACATTTTTTGCAACATCGGCTAATATGAAGTCACTTTACTGAAAACTAATAGTTCAGACAAACAAATGGGCTTAAGAATTTAGGAAGATTCACAGTTTTTGCAAAATAACAGGAATTTTTAACGGTTGTTCAATTTTCAAACATTTTGCGTGCAGCTACATGGAGGTGGAGGAAAAACACAAAGAATTACAGGCACACAGAGCGAAAAAAAGCACCCATCGTTTCCCACTTCTCTTGCATTTGTTCTCCTGTCTATGTACCAGGCTTCTTTTCGTTGCAAAAGTTTCCTTAAAAAGCAATAGATAATGAAATTATTTGATGGGAAGTACGGGTGTGTTCTGGAACAAGATTTTTATTGCAAGTTTTTAGTCAATTTTACATGGTTTTTGTGTTTTCTCTGGCCTCTTTGACTGAATCATGCCCATGAATACAGAAGGGTGCAAAGTTATCTATGACTATGATGTCACAAGTGCTAAAAGGAATGAGGAACCGTATGGAAGATTTAGCAAGGGCCAACTCATTTTTGGATTAGCTTCTCAGACCGCCGTGATAGTGAAAAAAAAAGCAACAGACGTGCATTTTTTTGTACATTTCCATCTGGACTTGAAAGCTGTGCTGACAAAGCAGCTTATACATTCTTTGCATTTCTGGAAAACCTGCCTGTTGGTCTTGTCAGACTTTAATCCAGCTGACTTCCTTCAAGGAGACCTTACCAGTTTTGGAATGTGATGGTATTCTGTGTTACTTATGTTTATTTGTTTCCTCATATTAGGTAAGTCCTTTTTTTCTTGTTAAATGCAATTTTGTGTTTTATTATTAATATTATTATTATTATTAACGGCTTGTTTCTTTTTTGTAATATTAATAAACAATCATTTCTTTAGTGTTTTGACACATAACATAACAGTGATGAAAACAACACAGTCAAACCTGTGTAAAACGGTCACCCTTGGGAAATGGCAAGGTGACCGTTATATACAGGTTGACCGCGATGTACAGGTCAACTTCGCAGAAAATATAAGGCAACTGGAAATTTTTTGGGAAGTTGTCCGGTGACCGCTAACAACAGGGCTGTTACATACAGGGTTGACTGTACTTTTGTTGCTTGATATGATAACTGCTTGCCTGCTTGTTATAATGAATTAGGCCCTGTCCACACCAATCCAGACATTTTTGAAGCCGCATATTTTTTATCTGAATTTGTGTGGATTAAATAAATCTAGAGAGCGGTGTCAAAATATGTGGTTTCAGTGAGGAGATTCAATGGTTTTTTGTGGAGGGAAGGCCCTTTCGTATAAAAAATGCAGTTTCGAAGATATTCGAATTTGTGTTGATGAGGTGTTAATGAATGTGGGGAAAAAGAAGATGCAAAACCTCTTATACTGTAACTTCTTTTGTCTGTGCACCCCTAGGTACAGAGTAGCATTCTGGACAGTAACATGGATTTGTTTAGTAACTGCATTGGAGCTTGCCGCAACCTGCAGACTCCTCCTGAGGGCTTTGTTGTTTGAAAGGGGATGAATGTTAATCTTGGATTAAAAATTCACCAAGCTTTGGTTTCTCTATTTTGAAATTGTTTATCATGATTATGATGTTGGTCAAAATTGTAGTGCATTGGGATAAAGTCCCTTAGAATGTATGTGCAGGTAAAGTTATTTATCTCTGAATAAATAGATCATTCTTCCGTCTGTTTCAAGGTTGTTAATGTGCTTAACTTGTGCCTTTGTACAGTATAACGGGTAACAGAGTACATATCAGATTCATTTTGGGCAGCTAATCAACTTTCAAACAATCAGTCATCACAAAAGGGAATTTAGTCAACAATGCAGGAACCAATCTTACTTATCCTGAAAAGGCAAGTCATCCAAATTAAAACAAAGTTTTTCATATTGCTAAGGTAGTGTAAAACGTGAGAAGCAATTCAATGTTTCTGCTGTAATGTTAATTATTACGCTAGTGAGGATTGATAATTGTTCCATGATGTAAGTGTCAATTATATTATTCAATACATAAGTTTAGAATTTCAGGCAATATCTTGCGTCGAACAGTTCGAACGATTCAGTTCACTCTCCTTACACACATTTTACAGTCTCAATGGCTCAATCAATGTCTCCGAACTCTCTTCGACCCTCCAGCTGTCTCTCAAAACCGAAATGAGACCCGGCCCCTACTTTTAATACATGCAATCGCAAATAGATCAGTTAGATCGTCAAATGGCCGCTGCAGGCGTCTCGCTTCGCCCCGACCTTTGCCACAGTAGCAAACCAGCACTATTAATCCCATCCCTTCAAGGCCGCTACCAGACGATGGCCCTTCTGCTTCATTTCCATCCATCGAACAGTTCGAACGATTCAGTCCACTCTCCTACACACATTTTACAGTCTCAATGGCTCAATCAATGTCTCCGAACTCTCTTCGACCCTCCAGCTGTCTCTCAAAACCGAAATGAGACCCGGCCCCTTCTTTTAATACATGCAATCGCGAATAGATCAGTTAGATCGTCAAATGGCCGCTGCAGGCGCCTCGCTTCGCCCCGACCTTTGCCACAGTAGCAAACCAGCACTATTAATCCCATCCCTTCAAGGCCGCTAGCAGACGATGGCCCTTCTGCTTCATTTCCATCCATGGCTGAAGAAATCAAGAAGCACTCAGGTCACAAATCTTCTCTTCCTCAACAACGCTCAAGTACATCTGTTGTGTGCGGATCCTCTCTTCTTTTTACCAGCTTTTCTGGACACAGGCCAACCGAGAGGGAATGTGCACGAACGGGACTCAGGTCCCATGCGAGGTGCCATCCCTACCCAATCCCACAACCCGTAAAGGTTGGACACACTACCGGGGTCTACGACCCCTACTCTTTTCGAATAGTGGCGTGGGTTCTTTTACGTCCCACAAGAACAAATTAGTGAAAGTGCTGTGAGACGGGACCTACGGTTTTTCGTCCTTGTCCGAGAAGACTAGAAAGTCTAACCATTTGCAGATGTCACTTCAAAGGCAGTACTTTCTTCTCTCCCAACTGAGCTAACCAGGCTCTGGCGAAACCACGTATCGTTCTACGAAGTCAGAGTCTCAGCCTACCACTAAAGCTTGCCGTCAGTGGAATTACATCGGCTCATGCCCGTGCGCCACTTCCAGCTCTACCTACGCCGGACATCATAAATACCGGGTTTGCGCTGCCACTCCCTCAATGCTTCACTGTCCTAAACGGCGTATTCCTGTGCCCGATGTCACCTTTACTTCAGATCAGGACTCGCGACTCGTTTCGTCTTACGCGATCACAGAGGTTTTAATGGGGAATCTGGTTACGGGTTCATCTCCGGGCTATTTTTTATTAGTAAATTCCAACTAGTGGTCTATTATCAATGCTGCGTTCTGATTGGTCAGTCAGCGGTCGCCAGCAATGGCGAAGGTTCGGGGTTTTCTTGGTCCTTGAATTTTGGCCCTTCTTAGCCTGCTTATGCCATCTAAGATACAGAAAAACATCACCAACTTACCCAAAGTTGCTGGAGACACTAATGAATACCGCTTTTCCAACTTTAATAGCGTGATTACAGCAGTTTTGTGCCACGCACAATTAGAGATTGGAATAATCTACCACATAATGTTGTAGAAATTGTGGACGATGCTAAGTTCCGCAAATTATTGTTATTTACGATTCTCTAGAAATCCGCTGACCCGAGATGTAAATAATATCTTTCATTTAATGAACGAGGTTACATCAAATAAATAAGTGAAGTGAAGTGAAACTACTAGTAGGCTACATGTTATAGGGCCACTAGTAGCGAAACGCGCCGACTTTTTGGCGGCAAAAAAGGATTAAAGTCTACAATCCTCGCCAAAACTCCTTGAAACACCTATGCACGTCCGTTTCCCCCTGCAATGTTGAGATGTTATTGCAAAGTTGCGTGGCTACAACAACATTGCAAAAGGGAGGGGGAAAACAAAAGGGAGCAGAATTTTCCAAAGTGTTTCAAGGTTTTTGTCTAAGATTCTCTGAAGTGTCGGGAAATTTTCGGAGCATGCGCAAGAAATGCCAAATAAGACTTAAACATTTTTAGTGGCGACTACGCGCCTGCCTTGCATCTGCAACGTGTTGCAATGATGATGTACACGTTTGTTGAAGTTCGATAAATTATGTGAATTTTTTTTCTGAATGTGAGAGGAGAAGGTGAAATGTCTAAGGAGAAGAGTTGTGTTGAAAAGAAATTTTCACTTGAAAGGGAGTGAGTGTATTCCAGCAGAATTTGCAGTTGTGAGCTTTTCTGTCGCATTGGAACAGTGTAATTGTGCTAGGACCTGAAAAGATTTAGCACAAGAAATGGCGTTGCTAGAACAGCCAATTTACAGAAGTATTTTTTCCTCGATAAGAGTAATTTCTGAAGGTAAATGTTAGGCAGGTAACTTAAAACTGGCCTTATTTCTATTGAAATGGGACTCGCCCCGAATTAATTCCGTTATGCATGTGTTGTGTAATGTACACAGGCCACGGTTTACCATTACGTTTTTTCGGTCTCAGTGGATTTGAAAAAGTCGCCGCACGTATTGATATCTGCAAACAAATGCAGACATGTAACGTCTTCAATAACAGCATTGTTTCCAAAGTGTACGACTGTTACTTTCTAATGCGGTCTGCTCACGACGAGAAATCAAAAGGGTCAACGGTTTACCGTTGTTAAATATGAAAGTAACGCTTGTGACATCTTTATTTTATTACACGGTATGGTTAACCGTTGTAAAAACCCTGAAATTCACTCTGTGGCCAGATCTGAACTTAACAGTTGGGTTGGATATTTAGTTAACTTCATATCAAAACGTTTTTTAAGCTACAAAACACACATTTCAAACAGAATAAGAGCAAAAACCAGTGGTAAACCGTGGCGTCAAAACGGGGGGTTAACCGATGACTGTTAACATTACGCAACAGCTGCATCACGTAATTATATCGGGACGAGTTCTATTTACATAGAACTCAGTGAGTTGCTCAGTATCGGGTTAATTTGTTTTCTTTCCTTGAATTTCCTGAATTTCCATTCGGCGCTGCATACGGTTATCCATCGAGTTTTATCACATTTCTTCTTCTCTATACTGCAGGTATTAAGAATTGTATTTTTCATGTCCATTTTGTCCGTTCTGTGAAAAATTACTTTTCTCTCGCATTTGGCATGCAAGTCTCCACTTACTAATTAAAATATGTTCACTACTGGATTTAAATCAGTTCGCATTGATATCATGTCTTGGATAATTCTGCATTGACTGCATTGGGTCCGCTGTTGGAAATTAGTAATGTTGCCAAACCCTTGTCTTCTTGGTTAGCTCCCTGTTTTGAATAAAGTTCGTATTGTAATTTCCCCTTGAAATCGAGAAACAGTTCTCGAAAATTTTGAGCGTTAAAGATTGCCAAGAAAGAAATTCTCGCCATAAATTTAAAATCTTTAAAATCACAACACCTTACGCTATAGCTCAAGCTTGCTCTTTCTTCAAGCATGCCGCAACGTTTGAATAGCGTGTAATGATAACCTGATGGCCTTTTACACCTCACACAATCCTCGCCAAAAATCCTTGAAACACCTATGCACGTCCGTTTCCCCCTGCAATGTTGAGATGTTATTGCAAAGTTGCGTGGCTACAACAACATTGCAAAAGGGAGGGAGAAGACAAAAGGGAGCAGAATTTTCCAAAGTGTTTCAAGGTTTTTGTCTAAGATTGTAGCTTTAACTGGCTAAAATTTTATATTCTCGATAGTTTTGACCAACTAGTTGGATTTTACTAAAACAATTATTCCTCTCGCCCTCATGGCCTCTGAGTCAATAGCCATTGACTCAGAGCCAATTCGGGCTTCAGGAATAATTGTTAATTGGACACTCAAAATATACCTACAGATTATCATCAGGTTAGTGTTAGCGCCGTCACAGCGGTCGTGCAGCACATGATCGCTTCTAAGTCTCTTCACCGAACGCCTTTAAAGCTCTCCCAGTAGAATCTCAGTTAGATCTCTCTGCCTGGGAGTACCATTTACGGGACTATCATGACGCTGTTGTTAAAGATTTTTTGCGTTTTGGTTGGCCTATCAGTTATACGGCCGTTGTTTTACCTTCTTTAAATCGCATAATCACCCTTTCGCTATTCAATTGGCCAGACACGTCGAATACTATATTCAAACCGAACTCTCTTTCAACGTTATTGCAGGCCCGTTCCAAAGCAACCCTCTACATCAACCGCTGATTTGCTCACCTTTACAAACAGTTCCTAAACGGGGATCTACTCATTTCATACAGCTACACGGACGGCGTTGTTTGGTTTACATGAAAGATCTACCGTCAACTCCCTGTAGACCCTACGGTTTTCCTTTAAACGGCCAGCTCTATTTCGACATTCGCTGTTCTTTTCGGTTTACGAACAAGCGCCATAATCTGTCAGCGCACTACATCTGCCGTTTTTCATATTTTTACTCAACAGGGCTAAACTGCTGACGTTTACTTAGACGATTTTTATGGCGCGGAGGATCTGGCACTCGCTTTCACCGTTTTTCAATATGTCCAATTTTTATTCGATCAACTGGGATTGCAACCTTCGTCCGAGAAAGACTATCCCCCTGCTCCAAGATGGTATGCTTAGGCATTGAAGTAGATAGGGCTGATTTCATTTTACGAATTCCTTTTGATCGCCTTTAAGAGCTGATCATCGAACTGAAATCTTGGCAGTTTCGCACATCTCATCGTTTAACTGAGTTACGCTCATTGCTTGGCAAATTGTCGTTCGTCACCGCGTGTGTCAGGCCTGGTCGTGTTTTCATGTCACGCTTGCTTAACAGTTTACGTTCTTTCCCACACCGCCGTCGTTCAACTGTCAACTATCCGGGCATGAGATTGGACATCGAGTGGATATCGAGTGGTGGCTCACGTTCCTTCCGCGATTTAATGGCGTTTCGTGCATTATGCCTGATTTGTGGTCATTTGACGATCTTCATTTCACATTTAACACTTGCCTCTCCGACCTAACAGAAAACAAAACTCTTCAAATTGTTGACACCCTCTATACTACTTGGTGGATAGCGCCACTTAAACCAATTTAAAACCTTTCACACGAAGCAAACAAAAAGACGTTTCTCGGGGAACGGTTTTTTGCTCGGCCGCGGCACCAGCCCGGCGAGTGCGCCCTGTTAGAGAATGGTTGCAGAGAAGCATGTCGATCTCACCCTTTAAGTAGAACCTATCGCTGCTGACACAAAGTAAAGGCTCTTGAGTTTGCGCTTCAATCCGCCTATACCCAGAGAGTGTCGGACAACGCGACCCCCGAGATCCATAAAAAGTCCAAACGAAAAAAATGAGATCCCTCTCACTCGATGCATTATGAGCGTCCTTTTACGGGAAAAGACCTCTTTGATTATGATGACTAAATACAAGCAATTGCGCCAACAAAGTGGATCGATATTTTGGAAAGACGCCACCTCACTGATTGCTGAATTCGCCGGGGAGGTCGAAGAGGAAAGGGGCAGAAGATTCACAAAACGGCGGTTTTTGCGTGATGTGAACGATTATTTGACAACAAGGGCATTTCAGGAGATCGAAAAAGAAAATCTATTGTCAAAACCACAGAATCTACAAAGGGCATTTTCCTTTGATTGAAAACCATTTCCAGCAGGGGTCTGCTGGATACGAAGTTGATGACGAAGGTACCTTTTCGTTGAAATATTTACCTTCGCGCTTCGACGAAATCGGAGTGCCCCAGATGAACATCGGCATCCTCGAAGATCACGCTTTTCTGATTAGAAATCTTGAAAAAGGGACAAACCACTATTGTTGTAACGATTGTCAACAAACATTTACAAAAATTGTTAATCTGCGGCGACATGCAGCGATTTGTTAAAGTGGGGCAACCAAGGAGGTGTGTCCAGGGGAGCAAGTTCAAATCCCCGAAACTGCATATGAAAAAGCGTTTTATGGGATGAGGGATTATGGTGGAAAGGCGGTAAGCTGGATTGATATTCATCACCAAATGTGTGGTCACTGTGGAGAAATGGTGATTGCAGGTTATCCCGTGGACGGTTTTTGTCTGAAAACAAATACGGTGTTTCAGTTTCACGTGTGTCGTTGGCATGGCTGTCCAAAGTGTTATCCAACTCAATGAAAGAGATGGGTAGCTTTCGAAAAAACCAAGCAAGGGAAAGGAAAATTAACAAGAGATATGCGGTATGCACGAACCCTGGAAAGAAGAAAAGCCATTCTTGAAGCGGGATTTAAATTGGTCGAGTGTTGTGGGCACAATTTTCATGAAAAACCAATTTATCTGAAAAAGAAAACAGAAACCTTTCCGCACGCCATCGTGTACATTTTCGAGGCGTTGCTTCCCGTGATCAAAAGTCTGCAAGCGACGAAAGACCTGCTGTTTAAAAACGAGCACCTTCCTGTTTCTGTTTTGCTGGCAGACACGCTGAACAGAGAGCCAGAACACATAATAAGCAAAGATCGGGAAGAACTTGTAAGGAAATTCTGGGAGGCGCTTGTTCGAAGGGCTGTTGCCATCCGAGAAGACATGCAGCGCTACATCCCGGAGGATTTCAGTTTCTTTCCCGAGCAGCAACAATAGCTGATAAGCCAATGGTGTTTCCAGACCCCGGTTACGGGTTTCAACTTAGGGTGCTGTGATCTGAATCTAATCAAGAAGTATTTTGTGACCTGCCTTGCTCCGGAAGGTGATGTAAAGGTGGTGAACAAACAAAACAAGGTCATGCACATGTCCATACCGATTTTCAAGTTTCTGGACATCTATAACTATGTCAGCCCAGATGCAAGTTACCACAAATGGGTGAAAACGTACAGGGCCAAATTATCGAAATCATGGCTGCAGTTTGAGTGATTTGACTCTGTCGACAAGTGGGCCTTTCCAGGCCTTCCGCCGTTTCCTCGTTGGTTTTCAAAACGGAATAACGAGTCCGTATTGTCCTTTGAAGAGTATGAGGACTGTCAGCGATTGTTTGGGGAAAATGGAGATGAAGAGGTTTTCCGCTTGGCTGGAACGTTACAACAACGGGGATGTCGAGCCCTTTCTGGACTCCCTGGAGTCCATGCGAGTCTTCTACGCGCACGGGGTTGGGAATCGACATCTTCAAAGATGCGGTGTCGCTGCCGGGGGTCTCGATGAAATATTTCCTGCGGAGCACGCTTAAACAAAGAGACGCCCCGGAGTTGTACGCCCCAGGCAAGGAGGCCTACGAAATGCTGAAAGAAGCGGTTGTCGGGGGGTCGAGCGTGGCCTTCTTTCGAAATAACGAAGCTGGCAAAACGAGAATCCGTACGCACAAATTTCAAGATGCTAAGATGTGTCGAAAAGGTCTGGGCTACGACACCAACGCGCTGTACCCACGCACAATGTTGGGTGTCATGCCCTGCGGCAAGGTGGCCGTTATGCATTGGCCGAAAACGCCAGGGAACGTCGAAAAGTTTTTCCGATTTTTGCAGCATGACAAATGGTTTGGCTTAGCCGAGGCGGGCATCGAGGCGCCAAAAGAGTTGTGGGAAAACTTTGAAGAAATGCTGCGGTCGTTCTACAACAAACCCGTCTCAAGCGCGGCGGTGCCGCAGCACATGAAAGACTACTTGGCCCGCTGCAAGCGCAAGCCCATGCACGACCAACAAAAACTGTTTGGCGCACTTTCAGCCCAAAAAATGTTATTGTACGCTCCCTTGTTAAAATGGTATCGACCATGGTTTGAAAGTCACCACGGTGCATAGAACAATTGACTATGTGTCTCAAAAAGCTTTTAAGTGGTTCGTGAAGAAAGGCACGGAAAACAGGCGCAAGGGCCACCAAAAACCCGAGCTCCAATCTTAAAAAAAACTGTTGAGAAAATTTTATACTTAAGGAGCATTTTGCTAACTATCGTATCTGCAGCGGTTCTTCGCTTTCCCCCTTCCCCTGAAAGCAATGTTGTTGTGTATTCAAAGGAAAGCCTGATCCCTAGGCGTTTGTGGGAAGCAACATTGAATTGGGGGAAGGAGTTTTCTTTCCGCAAAGGCATCGTTTTGGAAATAGTCTTGTTGCTTAGGAAAGTAGACATAATGGGGAAAACTTTCTCAAATACTTTATTACAAAACCTCAATTAAAATCCCTTTTACAATCAACCTGCTGTTACAAAAAATCTAATTAATTCATCAAAACACTATCTACAATTCCTTCATTAGAGAACAAAAACAATCCTATATATAATAAGTGAAGAAAGAAAAAAACTATTCATTTACAAATTCTAAAAGATAGAAGTAACTTAACCTTACATAAAGGAAGAGGAAATAGATATAATTAATAATAAAAGTTCAAAATTCTATAGAATTAAGAATTCCATTATGCAGAGATATTAAGATCATACAATCGAATTATACTAATGACGGCTAAACCAGTGTCCATAAAAAGCCCTAAGTAAAAGCATATAGACACGTATTTCAGATATCCGCACTAGCGGCATTTATTTTACAGTCTAATGATTGCTCTATCTTGCTACGAAACGGCGTTCGCGAACCTCTGACGCAAGCATGTACCGATCTTAAGAGTTCAAACGAGATCTGTGTCCTGAGCCAAGTGATTACAACATGATAAGGCTCGGTGTCTTTCTGAGCTATCTTGTCTGCGAGATGCTTTAAGAACCGATGACACTCGTTTCCCATTCCGCCATTGGTTCCAAACACTAAAGGCGTAAACGAACCCATTTCTACATCTAACACCCGCAGCTGGTACTTGCGCTTCTTCTCTTCTTCTTGCTCTTTGAACACTTCCGATGTTGGCTTGCTCTGGTAACACTTGGAGTTGACGTGCGTAACTCTAACATCAAAAAATGCCGTAACTCCTCTTGCCCAGAAACCTCCCGCTTTGATGTCCAACCTTGCCTCAGAACTTGTAACAGCGCTCCTCAAATGAAATCGCTCGTTGTCCAGGGGTTGAAGGCGTGGTTCGATTTCGACATTATTGCAGATCTTGTTGATGAATGTCGTTAACAAGTTCCGTACACCGTCATGTCTCTGCGCTACAAACCCCCCCTTTTTACAAGAGAGGGTGTGACTAACGGTGAATTTATCCCCACATATGCAATGACTTGGTAAATCGACTAAGGGCAAGTCATAACGCAGGCGTAGCGAGTCTCTGAACTCTTGCTTGTTGAGGGCTAAACCTTTGTCTCCGAGAGGCATCGCATTCAGCCAAGAACGTGCGCCCTTGTCCCTCGATTGATTAACTAGACGCAGCAGGCCTGGGGAGAGGCTTGAATCAATGCTATCCATTTTCTCTTTGGCACTTGCTCTCTTAAGTGATTGTTGATGCCTCTTTAGCTCCTCCGTAGATCTTTCTCCTGGCACCATGATGGAACTCTGTGAAGTAATAGAATCTACGTGCGCGGTGGTTATTAGTCTCGAGGCAGCAAACTGCTGCGGTGCCTCGGATTTCAGATCAGGAATGCCTAGACCCCCTTGACCTGTTGCTAAGGTAGCAAGTCTGCGAACCTCGTTAGGGAGAGGCTCTGATTGACCGAACAAAGTTGGGAGTAGTAAATCTTCAATCACTTCCTGGATTGGATCGACATAAATTTCAAACGATTCAATCGTGCGCATGAAGTAGGTGAACTTCGACTTGTAGCCTTTTGTGAAAGCAATATACGCCGCATGGGGCTGGCTCTTCGCTATTTCAGAGAGACGCTCGATTTCCTCTTTCCATGCACGAACCTTCTCCTCATAATACTGATCTTTGTATTCTTGCGACGCAATAACTGCTCCCAGATGGCGCTGACCTTCAGTTGTTATGTTGACTTCCTCTCCAAACACCCTCTTTGCTTCCTCCGCTAGTTCCCTAGACTTCACAATAAGCCAGCTCTTTGTCCCATTCACAAGGTAACCAAACTTTTGACCTTCCTTACTCAATTGCCTGTACCAGTTGTATACCTGCACTATACTCCCTCCTCCAGGTGAGTCGTCTGCAAGCCACACCTGTTTAACCAGTGGGCAATGATCCCTCAAATTCTGTATCATTATGGATGTACGTACCATGGCATCGCTAGCGGATCTCCTTGTGTGGTGCCTTCTCGAGAAAGTATTTCACCTCCCCCACAAATAAACAGTCTAGATGGGCTTCTATATGTGTTAATAACATAGAGCGCCATTTCTTTGCACATGATCTGGATATTGTGTAAGGCCGCTGACCTATTCATTTGGTTAAAAGCGTTACTAGCATCAATTAGCAATATTCCATCTGTTCCTTCTTCAACAAACACTTGACTCATTGCATGGATCGCAGCCTCCGCTCCTGCATTATGACCAGCGCAAACTTGTAGGGGACCCGCCGCTTCTTTTATTTCCTCCTTTAAGAAACCGCCGACCGTTTTCCCCACTATTATCCTTAGTACCTCTCCAACACCAATTGGTCTGATTCCCGGGTTCTTGTCAAGCGGGATAAGCCTGCAGGACGTAAAGGCTTCAAGTAAGGATGGGTGGTACGATTTCCTTAGCAGATTTCTTGTGAACACGGCTAGCTCTTCTCTCAATATTTTGCCCTCGGTCTTGAAATTCTTAGAGCACAGGATTCTCTTATACAGCTCTGCGTCCATTCCAGATGGTCCGGCTGAGCCCTTGGTTTTACTTGCCGAGTTGTAGATCGATTCTTCGTCTATAAGGTCATAAACATTTGGCGGAATATAATCAATTGGGCCATGCAACAAACTCTCCTCTGCGATATCAGCTGCCTGTGGGTGCTTGTCCTGTAGCCCTTGCAGGACATCTGGCGATAGGTCGAGCAGACCGGACGAGCTCTCGTTATCTAGGAGTTTCATTGCAGCTGCCAATTTTCCTTGCAGAACCAGCTTTGAGAAGGCTTTGGATATGTCTTCAACCTTTCTAGGTTTCTTGGAATTCACAAATTTCCCTTGAAAGAAACTCACTTCTTTAAGCAGCAAATCAATGTCCCCTTGTTTCCAGAGTGCTAATCGACGCTCTATTGCTTCACTATGCTCCTTGCTTTTGGAAGTAGCGGATGGTTTTTGCAAAATCAAAGTTGGGAGCACCATGAATGCTTTAAGAGCGACCGAGTTCAAGTCAGAGTCTGAATTAAATTGCTTAATCCAGAAGGTTAATTCTTCAATGAAACTCTTCCCTGCGCGACCCGATGGAACATTGAATATATTCCTCCTGTAGTGGACGATGTCATCGTAAACATCGTTGACAGTATTACAGAAACATGCGTAACTAATAATGCCCCAAGTTTTGTTCTTTGTTTCGGAGGGAAGCACATCATAATCAGGCAGATTTGGCTTGATTTGATTTTTGTTGTTTTGATCCTTGCAAGTAGCAGTCCGTCCCTGGGGAGCTCTTTGATCAGCAATGTCGGAAGAAATATGCAATACTTTTGTCCGGGATTATAGCGCTGTTGGCAGAGGTTTTCAAGTTGTTGGGCAACAGAGCATATGGCAAGCTGATCAAAGCCTTGGAAAGGCAGGCAACCGTGAAGTATACAAAGAGCGAGAGCGTCTTGAGAGAGTTGCGCTCGGTGTGGTTTCAAGATTTGAAGGAGATTGGTGACGTGTACGAGGTCGAGACGCGAAAGTGCCAAGTGGACATTAACCTCCCCTTTCAGGTGGGGATAGTGGTCTACCAGATGGCTAAGCTGCGAGTCCTGCACTTTTACTAGGACTGTCTGGACAAGTTTCCTGATAGGCGAGATTTTTAGCTGATCCAGATGGATACCTACAGTTTGTATTCCGCTTTTTTGTGTGATTCTTTCGAAGAGGCGGTGCGTCCGGAGCTGCGGGACGAGTTCCAAACATGCCAAAAAGTGGTTCTCTTTGAACAAATGGAGCGAGCGCCAGCCTGGGATGTTTAAGCTGGAGTTCGAGGGTGTTCGGGTGATTGGTCTTTGCAGGAAGTGTTATTACGGCGAGGACGAGAAAGGTAACGTGAAAGCGTCCTCAAAAGGGGTTCGAAAACGCCAAAACAAACGGCACCGGGTCTGTTACAAAGACGCGCTGGAGGGGGACGTAAATACCGCCACAATCAGAGGATTTCAAATGAATGGAGGGATGATGTGCACCTATAAGCAAAAGAAGCTGGGATTGAGCGCGAATTACGACAAACGCTGGATTCTGGAGGACGGCATCCACACGGAACCGATTGAATACCAAATCGAGGAAGAGGAATCGTAGGAGCGAGAGCTGTGAGAAATTCTATGAGGTGGGCGGCAGCTCGCTGTCGGCAGGCACGACAAGAAGTTCCTCGCGAACAAAGCTGCGTTTGGGGCCTTGGTGCAACTAATACAAAATCGGTTTATTGAGCTTGGTGATGGTTTTCTGGATGTGGTACACTTTCAAAGACCAGATCGGATCTGTGGCCCTTTTTCTTCCACCTTCGAGCTCGCCGGTTGGTAGAGATAGCGAACAACTGCCGAGAAGGGGATCCATTTTTCACGTCCCCCAACAAGTCTGTTGTAAGAAGTCGCAGGTTTTGGAACAAACGGCCTTTTCTTTAATAGCTTCAGCGGGTTTTTTTGCCGAGAGGCGAGTCACTTCGCTATTCAGAGCGAAGACCACAGCGAGAAGCCGCACCAGCCATTAGGAAGATCTTTGGCCAGCATGCAGCCGCATCTCAACAGCATACTGATGGCCGAACAGGGGATCAGCAAGGGTGCGGTTGGCTTTCCACGATCGCCTGGTCCCGGTGAATATCAACCCGCCCGCGTCGAATATTTGTTTTTCGTTTTTCCATCTCTTTCGTGACAGCTCCCATAAACTCGCGCCCCTGGTTCACTTGCAAGGGCTGTGGCCATCTCAAAGGGCCGCGTTTTTAATGTTTTTTGAAAAGCGCATGCAACCTCAATCGAGTCTTAGAGGTCAAGGGGTCAGCCTCTTTGAAACTGCTGGCCACATCAACGACGTTCAAAGCGTATTTTTATGTTTCTCGACCCTGACCACGCCCCACAGTGTCTTATAAAAATCGAAAGGCAGCGTATCCAAGCGCAAGGGGGCCGGTCGGTGCCAACAAAGATTAACTCGCCTTGTTTTTGCAGGGCGCTGGGCTGGTAGAAGCCAGAGAACTTTGGTTCGCTGGGCGTCGTGAGTGGCGCATCTTGGTGCATCCGGTTGTAGAGCTTGAAGGTGTAGTCGGTGTTCGTAAAGTTTTGTTTGGCCTGCTCATTGATTTCGTCTTTCGTTTCGATCCAGTCAAGCAGCTTTGTTCTTTCTTTCTGGTATTCTGGTATTTGGCATAATCGGGTGGTAATCCTCTACAAGCGGCCTTAGATCATCACCAGAAAGAAAACAGGACAGATAATTTTTCGCTAATGAAAGCCACAGCGTTAAGCACAGCGCCACCAGCTATGATGCAACACTTGCCATGCTATATATAAACTCAGACGTTTTTTGGTAGGATTTTTTATCTCCGGGGTACTGCTTCAGAGAGATAGCGGCAGGCATCACGATTGTAGACGTTACGTAGTCATGGCATTGCCGCTGGGGTCGGCGGTCAAGTTTTCTTTGACGATTTTTTGGAAGCCCAGCTAAGGCCGGCGGCCAGGACGGTAAGTGCTGCAGCATCGAGAATGGTTTTGACGAGCTTGCTGTCGGACATCGTATATATTCATGTGAAGAATTATTCCTCGCCTGGGGCATCATCCGGTTCAGTTGTATCAAATTGAGGTTGACGAAAAAATATCTTTGATATTGACAAACGCTTCATCAAAAATTTGTACAGTGAGGGGGTGGCAATGTTCCAATAAACTCTCCACAGGCCGTAAAGCATTGCGGTGTTGAAAGCAACCTTGTTGTCGGGCATCGTATGAATTATGTGAAAAAATTTCAATGCATAAAGCGAAGATTGCGGCTTGCTTGGGCTTTGGCTTTGGCCTTGGCTTTGGTTCTGGCTCAGGCACCACATCTTCGCTTGGTGCAGGGGTTCCCCGGAGGGTGGTCATAATTGCCTCCCGCTGATAATAAACACCCAGTGCGGAGGCAGCCAGGCCTCCAATGCCAAGAAGCATGCTGTTGATCTGCTGTGTCAGACCCCAAACGCTGATGCCTGCATGGCGGGTTGAAAACCCGAGAGAAACCAGCTGACCTCTGCGGCCATTCACGTATTTCGAAACGGTGCAACCGTCCAAAACAACCAGTGTGTTCGTGCACTGGAAAAATAGCTGCTTAGCTTAAGCCAGAGGTCGACCTCTTCTTGTGACGGGAGATGTCAACCTTGATGGCCGCTTCAAGACTGCTTATTGCCTGTTCCACGATGTTGAGGAAAGGCTCTAGGGTGGAAGCATTTTAAGCTCTGTATTTAGGGCGCGAATGGTCGGGTTTCTGTGGGCCGGCGCTCCGTCATAAACAAAGATCACCGACTCGTCAGGATCTACGTTCGTCCTCGCTTGTGCCAGGAAGTTGTTAAAACGCTCAGCACTTATTCCTCCCTCAGCGGCTGACGAAAACACAAGTCTGTTGATGGGCGATATTGCCATTGTCACGGTCAGGTTTCGTCCACGCTGGCCGCACACTTGGCGGTGCGCGCTTTCTCCCTGCCGCGCCCTGCCGGGACTTCTGGCCGTCCAATATTGTAGCAGCATTCGTCAACAAACACACATTGGCGGACTATGGCGTAGTTCATAAACCGTAATCTGCTCGATGGCTCAGCACGTTAGGTCTATGTCTGTCAGGAGGGAGGGGTCTGACCAGTTTCACTCTGAACAGCATCCCGTCTAACGTTCTTGATACAGTACGGTCATGTATCTCGGGTTTGGCTGGTAACCATCTCCTCAACTCACTGTTTATTTGAGCATGTGTGAGCAGATAGTTTTCGTTGATAATTTGCTCTAGATAGTCTCTCATTTCATCATCTATGCGCACGTTGTTTCTTCCACTTCTTGATCTCTCCAGGATCCTGCTTTCTGTGATCTAACGCGCCACGATACCCCTTGCCGATGATCGATTCACGCTCAACGTGTCTGCGACTAAACGATAGTCTTCCTGCTCGTCCTCGAAAGCCCTACCGATTCCCTCTCTGTGTTCAAAGGTATTCGACTTCTTCGTGGGATTTTACATCTACCAGTAGTCAAAAAACGCTCCCGAAGAGAAATGAACAGGAAGAAATTTTCTGATCCTTTTACCCTATTTTGCGCTTGACATAGATTACGTAACCTATCTAAAGGGTTGTACATACCATGTGCATCGCACTGGCAAAGAAAATGTCAGGCAAAATAGGTATTCCATTGAAAATCGCTTTTTGTTTATTGAATTTAAAGAACGCGTAATTTTTTGTACAAGTGCATTAATGTTTTTCTTATCCACACTAAGGCCGTCTAGGAATCCTATTGAATTGCAAACAGTGTGACAGAAATGTTAATAAATGGCATTTGCACCTTAATGTTTGTCTATTGTCCCTATTGACTTTCAAGATGGTGTTAATGACTTGCATAACGAGCGCAAATGAAAGTATATATTTTTCTCTTTTGTATGCCGAATAACGCATATGAATGCCCAAAAGTGTTATTTAATGTTGATTAAAATGTAAAAATCGCTATTGAATCTGATTTATGTGCAAATGTTCGTATTTTCGCGCTAATGAATGTCTCTTCGCGCAATTGGTCGCCGTTTCACGCAAATGATTGCGTATTTTCTCGTAATTAATGAACAGCAAAAGGTGTACTGTGAAACTCACAAAACTGTGAAAACCAGAAATATTTATGAAATGTTATTGTATTGCGAGAAATAAGCCAATAAGGCGTGAGAAAACTAAACCGCAAACAGCAACAGTAATTACCCGTACCAAATCCAACACTGTTTTGAATGTATTTTTAAGCTATTTTTGAAAACTGTTTTTAACCTGTTTTGTGAAATAGGTTTTAAATAGGGTGAAAAGTGTATTTTTAATGTATTTTTCGACTGCTTTTAAAGGTGTTTTAACCTGTTTAAAACGCTATTAAAAGTAATTTTTAACGTATTTTAAAATTCGTTTATAATACATAGTTCAGAGCACCTTTAAATCCCATAGACTCATTTTGAGTGGTATTTTGAATTGCAGAAGACGTTGCTGAAGTTGACAGTCCACTTATACCTGAGAGCCATGAGCTTGATCATTCAACAGGCGAGCCTGATGGTATCTGGAGGTACAAGATGAGTCGCTCAACCAGAGGAATAGCTGTGATAATAAACAACAAGACGTTCCTTGAATCATCAGGGCATCATATGGCTCCGCGTACAGGCACAGATATTGATCGTGATGCTCTGAAAAAGCTTTTCAAGAAACTTAAGTTTAAGCCGGAAGTTCACAACAATCAGACCACAGCTCAGATTTTGCGGATTGTAAGAGAGAAAGCAACTTCCGACCATTCAAGTTATGATGCTTTTATTTTTGCTATCTTGACACATGGAGAGGAGGGTTTCGTGTATGGTATAGATGGTACTTTAAGGATAAGAGAAATTACCTCCAAGTTCAAGAATAACAAAACCTTGGCTGGCAAACCAAAGATCTTCTTTTTCCAAGCCTGTCGAGGTGAGCAAAAAGATACTTTTTACTGACCGCACTTAATTTTAAGTATATAATTCTTCTTTTCCCCATTCAATTCGTTATCTCTATAGTGAGTCCCCTCTCCTTTAATTTAACGACATTTTTGTGGTGACAAATAGACAAATAGAATTCAGTTGTGAGTATCATTTAGTAGGACATCGTACACAGAACTCAAACACACAAATAGTTGTTTTTTTTTAATCACTATGAATTAGATAAGGTTACTGTCAGATTGTCAGATTTCTTTTCTCACTTGGCAACTGATTTCATCAAGCTAACCTCGACGTTTTGACAGTGATCAAAAATAATTCTGGCAATGGGTAGTCCAAAATGTGGTTGTTGGTCTTACTAATGGGGTCCACGGTCATATAGCTGGGTTCCATCATATGAAGCTTCTTCTGATTTTCAAAAATCTTCTCGTTGAAACCTTCTTGTACTCATCTTAGAGGACGATAATCATTTTTTATTCTTATGCAAATAAAAGTCATTTTCGCAAGTGAAAGTTTTTGGAACTCGGAAAGGGCCTCTGCCTATTGAATATACTCAGCATATATTTTTTTAATCGTAGGTAAGGACTACATGGATGGCGTGAATGTAGCTGATGGCCCCCTGCAGCCCGATCAACAAGTTTCTGTACCTGTAGAGGCTGACTTCCTCTTCGCTTTCTCCACTGTGCCTGGCTATTACTCTTGGAGAAATATTGATAAAGGATCTTGGTTCATTCAGTCAGTAGTAAAGGTGTTTAATGAGCATTCCCATCATATGGATATCCTGCAAATGCTCACCAGGGTGAATGCATTGGTATCCAGTTACCAGGTGGGATCTAACAAGAGGCAGGCTTCTTCTACGGTGTCAATGCTGAGAAAAGACTTGTATTTCTTCCCTGAAAATGTTACTGAGTCACAAAATAATGCTGATGACGCCAATCCATCCATGAGTCCTCCCAGGTGGACCAAATGTATAATTTTCTGAAAATGACAAAATCCCTGAGACATTGAAAAACAAATATCAGAAGGAAAAAGTACTGCTCAAGATCAGAGCTGTCACTTAGATTTCAAGTTACTGGGTATATGCAATTAATAAAATCCAACTAGTGGTCTATTATCAATGCTGCGTTCTGATTGGTTGAGCTACTACTAGGCTATATGTTATAGCCCACTAGTACCGAAAAGCACCGGCTTTGAAAACCAAAACATGCACAATAACGGCTGAATCGCGTTTTGCTAGCTAAAGTTGTTTTGTCTCGATATTTTTGACCAACTAGTTGCATTTTACTAAAACAATTATTCCTCTTGCCCTCATGGCCTCTGAGTCAATAGCCCATTCGGCCTTTGGCCTCATGGGCTATTGACTCAGAGCCCATTCGGGCTCGAGAAATTATTGTTAAATATTTTTTTACCTCAGTAATAGTAAACAATATGGAATAGTTAGCAATTATTCTTTGAAATCGAGGTGAATAGTGGCTAAATATTTACCGAGCCCCGAAAGCGGCGAGGTAAATATTCCCAAAGCCACTATTCACCGAGATTGAAAAGAATAATTGTTTTAGTATATTCACACGAAGTGATCTCAACAAAATCAGAGAGGAAACCATTAAAAAGTACGATTTGATTGACAGATCAAATCACGTGTTTAAAAAGAGATCTTTGCAGAATTTTCAAACATGGCAATTCACAAGTTATCATTTCGCAAACAACAGCGTAATGGCTCAAACGGAACCGCTAAAAGTTTGAAAGGTTTCCTGACCTGAGAAGAAAAGTAGAGCTTTGTTGTTTTCTGTTGACTCGCCAAGTTTATAGCCAGAAGGGTTTGTTGTGTCGTTCTTCGCATGAAGTGCTGACAAAAATGGCTACTCCGTTGCTCGAGGTAAGACGTCGTCTTCCTGTATCATTCTTTTTCCTGTTTACTTGAAACGTAGAATTTCTGCAAACATTTCCTTTTAAATTTATTTGTTATAAAGAAACTTCGATTTTTGAGCCAAAATTTTCTTGTTAGAAAACGCGGAGTTCACGAAACGGCTTCTTCTACACGAATG
>CALNXK010000144.1:570000-575000 GCA_942486035.1 Porites lobata | reverse complement strand
GGAATCAAACCACTATGAGATGAACCCGCGTTTCCAAAGCTTATCATTTTCTCAAAAAGTTAGCTAATTGTGTGGATAGCATGCTATTTCACTGTTTTTATGATGCTTAAAACTTCGTTTCAAGATATCTCGAAAACGCTCTCATAGAATTTGTTCAAACTTTGCCATAATTGAAGCAATTATGGCAGGTACAAACTCCCTTAAGCGATTTCTTAAAAAAAACTCCCGGTACAGAGAAACACAAAGATAAATAAAAAACGTAATGGCGCTGTTACGTTGCCATGGCGACTCCGATTGCAATAAAACACAGATCATAAGAAAATTTCATCTTTATTTAATACAATTGTGGTAATCTTTTTCCCATATCTTTACTCATGGCGACGCAGTTAATGCTCAAACTTGGGAGGTATCCCCTGAAAAAAATCCAGTCGAGCCACCTTAAAATAATTCAATTACTGTGGCCTGTCACGCATTCCTAGAGAGGGGCGGTCGATTAGAAAACAATAGCTTTGAATCGATCAATTTTATTACATTATCATCTTTTTTTAAATGGTAGTTATTGATAGTAATTAAAAATAAGAGTTAACTTGCAAGGTAAGTCCTCTTGTCAACACAATAAAATTTGTGGGCACTCTTTTTTGCTTATCAGATCTTTGTACACGGCACTATGATAAAAAAAAATGCCCCACACTTTTTCTATCTTAATCCATGTATAGCTTTGCAAAAGGCAAATTAGCTGAAAATTTCAGTTTCATTCAAAGATCTTTAAAGCGTTTATCGGTAGCAGAATGAAACGGGAAAAATAGTTTCTTTTTACAGTAAATACACGAAAAAGGGATTATCTCAGTTTTTAGTTTTTGTTAGGGTATAACATCCGTATTCCCAGGATGATCTTGTTTTGGTTTCAATCTAATTGAATTATAATGCAACAGGTGCCAGTTTCAAATATAATTATGTCATTGAAATCGCCGAAGAGATCAATTGTGAAAAAAGCTGTTCTTTTCGCGAGATCGTCAAGACAGAGTGTGGTCCTAGTAGGGGTGTGGAGGGAAATGTGTTGGTCGCAGAGTGCATGAATGATATTACGTCGCACTTAGCCAGCTGTCACTTGTCTGAGTGTAGCAAAGTCAATGACTGAATGAACTCATTTTAGCGAGGGTAGAGGTTTGGTAGGTATTCGGAACTGAAATGACAATCTGCCCAAGGCACAGACCATAAATAGCCTGTGTACAGCCCCCTCCCTCCCCCCTCCCCTTAAGAAAATCGGAGAAGGGGCCCCTTCTCCGAGGGGGTGGGGGTGGTGTGTACACAGGCTAACACTAAAATGACAATCTGCCCAAGGCACAGAAACCTACTTGGCAGGTTTTTGCGAGCGCCAAGGTCTTATTAGGCTCGATTGTAAGCCGCTGTGCTGGAAAATGAGCCCCCAAGGGATTGGGAGCGGCGGAAATCGAGCCTAAGGTCTTGTCAATACCCCGGTCACACTCTGGATCATACTGGCAAAGTAACTACTGTGGCAGGAAATAAGTCAAAGTTTTGCTCCATCATGTAAGTATCATTTTTTTCTTTTTCATGCAAAAAATTTCTAAACGTACAGAGATATTCTTATTTCTCCATTTAACATTTTATCTTGCGATGTTTTCTGATGTTCGTTTCCAGTTCAGTTGAGCTTGCAAAGATAGTTCATTTATTTCTACTTTTTGACAGCTGTGTATCTTGCTCTAATCAATTCTTACCTATAAAATACTATACATAAAGGTTAATCCGTGTGTTGTAAAGATAGTTTTCTGATGATTGTTTGAAGAGCATCATAGATGGGGAAAAAAGAAAGAACTTTCTACACGGAGCCAGGATTCAACCTCGTCCCCAGGGCTTTCCCGCCCCTGCCATTTTCTAAGAAGAATGTCCCTGGGACGTGTGTGAAAAGTATTTCATTCTTGCAATAAAAACAATTTTTTTTAACTTAAACAGTGTTAAAACATGTCTCTGGTTTTGTAAAAATTAGTGAGACTTAAAAGTACCAGAATGTTCAGTTCAACTTTATATAGCCGATTTGCTCCTCCTGTGGCAAGAAGCGTGAAAAAACTTGACGCCAAAGGGTCGAGAAGAGTACGATTGATCAGTCAGCAACCATGTCCACACCTTTGCCGGAGAGGTTTATTGGACAAGATTTCTCTCTTTTTCTTAGTTCTTTTTTCTTTAAGAACCGCCAAAGATGCTGCTAAGGCTGCAATAAGCGCACTCGCCTTTTCATATACTTCACCTAGTGAAAGCCTACCCTTTCATATACCTGAAACCTGAAAAAGATACCCCTTTCGGGCGGCGCCTCCCCGTATAGGCCATCATAGGGAGTTTCCCCCACCCCCGTTCCAATTCCGTGCTAGCACTCACCTATTACCAGCCCATGTTGGACTCTAGGCCCGTTTGAGTCAACACCTAAACATAGTCCTAAGTGTAATTACAATAAGGCAATGGACGAAATAACCAATGTAATGAACTTGAATATACATTGAACTTGACCATAGAGATCTGCTGCAAGAAGACGAAGTGTTCGAAAGGCAAAAGCTTGTTGCAGGAATCGCTGAAGAATAATTGAGACCACAACACCCTCAATCAGAAGCTTTCAACCTATGTGTATGTCAAAGAAAGATCAACCTAGTCAGTTCAACGTGGTAACAGAGCCGTAGAGCAGCTGCCTCCTCTGGACCTGTTGAGTCAGACAAATCAAGTCTGTGGATGGATTTGTTTTCTTTAGACTCAGTTATTTTGATTATAGTGATTTGCAAATGTTTGCCATTTTCATCTTCGAGGTCTATTTTTCGGAGACATATCTCATGACAAGTGCTGAAAATAGCATTTCTGAGCCTGCAAATTTGAAAAATTTTCAGGGGCAGGACACCCCCAGGCCCCCCTACAAGGCTCGTGCCTTCGGCTCTCGCGATAATGCCCCTCGTTACAAGAAACCTAGCTACAGCCTGGGTAATGCTAAAAAAAAATAAGTTGTGTCACTTTGAAATACCGTTCAAATCCAGGGAAAGAAAAGGAGACCTAATTTACAAACTTTCGTCTTTCATACACTGAGTGCACGTGTTTTTCTCCATCAGCTCAGTAATAAACATAGACAACATAGGGATCCTTAATTTAGTGTGATTAACAGCCGGCAAAAACTTTGTGGATTTAACAGGAGACGGACCGTAAACAAAAAAACTATGCCTTTTTCTTTTTTCCAAGTGACTACTTTTGGCTTATTGTCGTGTATTACACCATAGGCCGTCATATTAAACCCTATCCTAGTGGCGCCCGGTAATACTGACTCAGTTAAAACGGTCGTAGAATGAATAAATACAACAGCACGGTATTTCCCACTGACTCAGTAAAGAATCGGAATTAACAGTGATTAAATTGTATGATTATCAATAGCCTGTGAAGACTAAAGGCCTGTTCACAGGCTAGATTACCAATAACTATCACCCCCCAAAAAATATAATAAGATAAAAGAACTGATCGATACACGGTCACTCTGGGGGAATGCGTGACGAGCCACAGTAATTAAATTATTTTAATTCGCGTAAACATATCTTCTTCTGCTGCTTCTTCCTCGTAAAAGAAACAGACCTAAGGGGATTCTAAGTCATACATCGTTCGTGTTTTTCTGTGGAAAGAAGAGATATTTTTTTCCCTTAAAAATATGAAATACAAGTATTATATTTCCTGTCAATTTGTGGAAACGACACATGTAAGGCTAATTTGCATACGGAGAATGAAGTCATGTTCCTCGTCGACAATGAAAAAAAACCCAAAAAAAGCGATTACCAAGTTTTCTTCACATGTTTTCGAAAGTCCAACATTTAAAGGGTCTAATGACAGTTAGTGATAACTAGAAACGTTAAAGCTGTGGAAATTAGTCGACCAGATGCAGACCGTTACAATTCCAGCTTTGCTGTCAAAATGGCGAATGTTGGAACATTAACGGAACTTTGTACAGCACGCAAAGAGGAGTGCCCACAAATTTTATTGCATTAAGAAGTAGACTGGTCTTAGTACTTCTGTTTTATCATAGACTTGAGTCTGGGTCAGGTGCCACTTTTGCGAAATTACCGTTCAACTCTAGTTATGCAAATTACTTTTCCCGATAAGCAAATTAAAGGTCATTTTAAAAAAATCATATCTCAGCCAACTTTCCACAGAATGCAACCATTGAACCTTGAAACTATTAATCAGAGTTAAAACATTTATGTGTAAAATAATCAGCTTATTCGGCTTTATGAGGCAGGTTTGACAGAGCCCTAAAGTTTCACCAAAATCGCACCACTTCCGACGGCAAACTGGCCAGTTTTAGGTGACCGAGAAAATCTTCTTGTAACAAAGAGAAAAAATTGAGTTGGTCCAAATAAATGTGATATTTCTTCATGGGATAGGATAGTTATCTTCAACTGAAAACATCAGGACAATCCGTGATAGACCGAAATTTGCCTTATCGGTTCTTACGCGGACAGCCTCTTAAAGCCTTACGACTGAATTTGTTGTAGTTTTACAGCCAACAGTTCACTCTATTACTCTGTAAGTCTCCTTTTATTTTGGGATTCCTTGAATGAACCCTAACAAAAGCCAACCGTGTTTACTATTTATTCTTTTTGAAAAAAAAAACACTTCGTTTTTAATGTTTTTATCATCGAAAACTAGGTAGCAGTTATTCTTTCTTCTTTCACTTTTACACAAAAGTAACAAACACATTTTGTGCATTTTTTGTTTGAACTGTTTTTTGTTTGAAATCTGCGGTACAGTCCTCCTGCCAGTATGATGTCACGTCTCGCCACAGTGACTTTCAAAATGGCGAGCAAAGTGTTCATCGAAGAGACGGATAATAATTTCGATTTTATCACGGAAATACTGTTCCAATTTCTTGGATTTGGAGATTTTTTTTTTGTCATAGAAAACTAGATTTAAGTACTTTTTTGGAATGAAATGTCCAGTGGTGTAAAGATTCCTTTCTATCGTCG
>CALNXK010000144.1:550000-565000 GCA_942486035.1 Porites lobata | reverse complement strand
AAACGGTCGCGGCATGCTTGATCTTTAAAATTCCCATATTCACAATATCTCGCTCGCTCCACCACTCGACATTCCCACGCACTAATGGATTCTCCTTCGGACTGAAACATGCGTCCCATTTTCGTTCGCTCAGCTTGAACATTGACACTGCCTCCAAAGCGCTTAATGAGGGCTTTAATAACTTTCACCGGGACTCTCTTATCTTCTTCGGATAGTTCCAGCGTTTTGTTGTTTGGATTAATGAATCTCTTCATCTTCGAAGGCGGAGTTGCTCGAAGTGTTGACATGCAGAGGTTTTGTTTCTTCTATTGTTTTTTCCCACCCTCGCTTTGATCGTCATATTTACATCCGTCTTTCCGCTCGAACCATCCCATCACCGTGCAATAATCAATATAATCCAATATGAAACAGTCTAGAGCTTCTCGCTCATCTAGCCCCTCTTGCATTTGAGGGACAGGAAACCCACTGAAGCGTTGGCCATGATAACAGCAAACACAAACAATTTATACGGGCGCCAGCTTGATAACATCCGAAAATGGCGGGAACAATTCGTACAACTCCCACAGTTCATTCTCAAACATAAACTGACCGTACTATGGACGAAACCTCCTGACTTTAGGCGTGTGTTCGTCTACTTCTGACACCATGTTGACCGGCTGGGAAAGCTTCCATCAAAGGAATAACAGCTTTCGAGAACACAACACTTTATTCTCAAAGCACATGCAGCTATCTTCGTTTTACACATACAATACGGCCCACGCGGAACACCGCCAACCCCTACGATACAACGACAGAATTGTCTCCTATCAGCAACTGCACCAAAGTGACACACGTGATTTGAGAAATGATCAAAACAATTTCTCGCTGCCATAGACGCTGTTTGAAGCTGGTGGAGCTGTATTTATCATGAATTCATATATACATTTGAGGAAAATTAGCTTAAGCGCGTATTTCAGAGCTGTTTCGGGTTCAACCGGCTCGCTCGATGTAGCTCGATTTAGATAATCGATCGAACTAGCTTTATTGAATTTGGTGGAGGAGTAGGAGATCTACTTAGGCCCATGCTCGAAAGGAATGATATGAAGTTAGGCCCGTTTAATTGCAAAAGAATAGATGAAATTTTATAAACATGTGTGATCTGTGAATGGAACCTCCTATTCTGGAGACTAGACCTTGCCTATTTTAGAGAAAAAAACAAGATTTAAGTTTTGATGACCTTGTCGGTCCCGTGAAATAGATGGTGATCCCGCAACACGGCCCGCAAAACAAATTAACAAAATTGTACAATCACGGACACAAAATATCACAACGGTTTACACAAGCAGATTGTAGCAAAACCAAAGCTCAAACACATTCGATCAAATAAGCGATATATAGCGATATTTGCTAGCTTCTTAGCTTTTCCTCGACCCTCGCTCATCCAAATAACTATCGTATCCCTTGCTAATTTGCACAAGCGACCCGAGGCTCTTGTCCGTTACTACGTGTCGTCATACTGGCAGGCGGAGCGGGTCAAGAAACTTAGGTGGAAAACAATAGAGTTACCTTGCCCCCCCTCCCCCTGTTTATAGGTATATTCAAATATCTGCACCATTAAAACAGATCATGATTACTCATTGGGACATTTTTGTAGAATTTGGGTTTTACAGTATGGCTCCTAAGAGAGGTACGTTTTTGAACGGTGAATTGATTCCTAATAGCAGACCTTGCACCTTTTTGGACGACCGAGTTCTTTTTCTTACCACCGCCACGCATTTGTTCCCATGTTCCTATAAAAGGAGCAATGGTTGATACAAGCCCAATCGAGGGGTTCCATGACCATCTTGTTTTCCAGTACTTGTCCCCAATCTTGGTGCCCCCCTACCAGTTATTTTTTTAACCAGTTCAA
The DNA here is from genome assembly GCA_942486035.1 of Porites lobata. Classification (NCBI taxonomy): domain Eukaryota; kingdom Metazoa; phylum Cnidaria; class Anthozoa; order Scleractinia; family Poritidae; genus Porites; species Porites lobata. The sequence goes on along the minus strand of CALNXK010000144.1, from coordinate 563,112 downwards.
TAGCTAATGGAATACCCATTGATGCTAGAATAGTCCCAAGACCGTTACCCAGCTGTAATGTGATTTGCTTTATACGAACACCTGAACCTGTTTGAAGAGCATTAAGAATATCTTGCTTCTGTTTTGGGAACAGAAGGTGTTTATACGCAATCAACTGATTAATTTTATTCTGTGGGATTAAAAAGTCTCCTACTTGCCCTGCAGTGATCTTTTTTTAATGTTGATGCTAAAGTTCTTTCAGCGCCTACAACATCCCTCAGTAAGTTGCCTCCAGATATCGTTTTTACCAATTGACTAGCGCCTTCACTGGCAAGACCTGCTAACGCTGACAAACCAAGTGTTTTACCAATTGTTGGTGCCAAGGCTCTGCCCATTGATAAAATACTGGTTAATAGGCTATAGCTACCTCCCACTTGCTTTCTGATATTAGTCTTAGCTAATTTGATATCCATGCCTTTGTTTAATCGACGGGTCTTATTTATATTTAATCCCTTCACAATATTTGATGGAACAAATAGTGTATCACCTCCGGAAAGCGCATTGCTTGTTAATCTAAGAAGAATTGTCTCTCTCTGATGAAAAGCTCGAGAATGACTCCTTTTTTGGTTTTCTGATAGTTTTACTTTTATCTCATAAAGTTGTGTCATATCTTCTATATATTATATGTTAGATAATCTTCAATTAAAAAACATATTTACCTCCCAGGGGGGCGTCATTTTGGCGGGACCTTAGAAATTATACAATAACCAACTCATTATCAATCTTCAGGATCTCTTCATAAAGAACAACAGCATGTACAGCGAAATTTTGATTTGCATTGGCTGATAATCTGTACCTGAAAATCGGCTGTTTGGGATCTCTTGGTACCTTTTCTGTTTGATAATTCAGATCAAAATAAATCAATGGAAACAGACTGTTGTAATTTTCTAGATTCAATTGCGTTCCAGTATTGAAATCATTCTTTCTCATAGCACATGCCATCAGATCATTAAAAATCCTGACTTTACTCTCACTAACATACTCAGTTTCTGGATAAAAGACGCCATTACCATATTCTAACCTGCAATTGCTCAAAGATGCCCCTCTGGTAGTGAAAAAGTATTCATTAGATATGGAATACTTTCAGCATGCCTATCGCCATTGTTATCTCTGTAAGATTTTTAAAGTAAATGAGAATATGTTTGACATTATCGATACTAACAGATATCTGGAAAAATCCACTTGCTGTAGTAGGAGCCGAAACCTCGTACAATTTTCTCATATATGTCCATTGTGTTTCTTTTAGAAATGAGCTGACGAATTTATCATACATGCTGTCTTTTGGAGTTAATTTGGAATCCATAGAAGAAACCTATTAACAACATTACGGCCATTATCAGCACCGTGGGTCTTGTGTATCAATTCATCATCATTATTTAGTTTAATATTAAACTGCAGTTGCATGGGAACTAGCATTTTGTAGCGAGATGTTGCAGCATATACAATTCAGAAGTGGTATGTGTCCATCAAGAATCAGCTTATTTTCTTGAATTTTTTATTTTGCTTTCTTTCTTGTGGCATGCATCATTAATTTTGGTTGTAAACTGTTAATAATATTATTTCATCTTGAAATATTCATATTGTTCTCCACAGGTGGAAGACTGGCTATACCAGACCAAATACTTAGGCGACTGTATCCAGTGAAAGTGTAGTTCAGCAACCGCTACGTCTCAGTAAGATGGACTTTGTTCTAGTTAGAAGGATGCCGGGTAAGCCTGTTATATGTCAATGATATCTAAAATATCTTTAGTGTTAAAAATATTTTATGCTCAAATGGTTTTGTTTTATTAATACAGTGGCCAAACAGCTACAATGAAAGAGTACTCAATTGCATTTGCAGTTTAGTTTTTTTTTTTTTGTTTGTTTTTTGCTATCAGAGAGATTTTCAAAAGCTTTTTGACTGGTTTTAGTAACTACATTAGTGTATCAAGTAGGCACTCATACAAGTAAAGCAGTAACTAATAGCAATAAGTAACCAGAATTCATGAATACCATCGCAACATACTTTTGACCAATCAGATGTGTGAGTATAAAATTATTTGGTATTTTTGTTTGAATAATGGTTGAATAATTTTATCGATTCTTTGTTTGGTAACTCACTGTTTTTTTTCTTTTTCACAGGCTTTATACGACTTCTTGTTTTGCCATGATGAGTCACCCTCAGAGTTCGTCCTTGTGTCCAATTTCCCACGTAACGTTTACGCACGCGACTCCTCAAGCGAAGATCAAACTCTGAAGGATGCTGGTATCGAGGCTGATGCTCTACTTTTCGTTCAAAACATAGAGGATGAAAGTGACAGCGATTAACTTGAGTGACCATCCAGAATTATACATGAAACTTCGTCTTTAGCTATACGTTATAACAAAATGACGATCACTTATGGAGTTTTGGGGGTCGGCTTTACAGACCTCTTAAGTAAGATATATCCCAAGTAATTGTTTCTTAGCAATGTCCTATTGTTATTAGACAATACTTAGGTTATGACTTAGAGGGGTGTTACATCGCGGTTTGGGCATCAGCTAAATTTTTCAAGTTAGTTTTTATTGTTTTTATTTAATGCGTGCCTGTCTTGTCAGTGTCAAACCATCTTTACTTCATACTAATATTTTAAAGGAAATTTGTAGCTCGTCAGTGACCCAGTCTTACATTATTTTCTCTCACTCTTCGTACTATCTACACGGTAATAATTGGCTTCATGTCAGTCTTATCGATAAGAATTATATTAGGCGCAGGTTTTATTTCCTAATTTTAGGAATTGCCAACCTGAATCTGACGTTTGCCTCTTTTTTGTAGGGTCTTAAAAGCAGCTTAACTTAAATTAAAATTGGGAACATCTCATCCCTTGAGAATGTTCCTCGTCCGTGCTGTTGTATATTCCACTTTGAATATGGTTGAATCCGATGAGAGTGGTAAACGCTTTCTTAAAGTCTGTCATCCTGATCGTATACAGGATTGGATTTACAAACGAGTTGGCAAAGAACAGAACCTCGCAAACGCTGCGCACACGTAAAAGTGCTTCCTCGGAAAACGTCTTTGTCAACTTCATCTCCAGAAATGTGAAGAGCACGTAGGGTAGCCAAACTGTCATAGAGACTAGCGTGACGATGGCTAGTGTCACGGTGAGATTCCTTTCTTTCCTAGCGTGGCGGCTGGTTGTTTCTGGCTGTTTACGGCAGCGCACCGCGAAAAATATAGCGACATAACTGACGCAGAGAATTAAGATTGACACAAGGACACAGCCAGCCACTATGTACCATATATACAAGCCTAATAAATTAAAATGCAAAACTGCAACCGTGAAAGACGTGTAAATAGCTGAGGCAACCCAAACTCCAGCTATCCATTTCTTGTATGTTGACGCTGATATCAACCGATGTCGAAATGGATTTGTTGTTGCATGCAGTCTCTCAATTGATATCGAGACCAGAAACAGAAGCGAACAGCCAAAGAAGAACAAGTCAATCCCATAGCTGGAAATAAACCATTCATAAGTCATGTCTACCTTCCAAAGTTTGTATGCGTTACCGCGACGATATATGGAGATGGGCATCACGAACGCCCCAATGCCTATATCAGTCGCTGCTAGGTTTATAAGGAGATATGTACTGCGCCTGCGCAAAGTTGGCTTGGTTAAAAAGACAACCATGGTCAAGGTATTTAATGTGATGATGAAGAGTGCTTCAGCTACAAACAGTGAACACCATGCGTATCCCTCGTCGCTGTTGATCTTTGTTGTTGCCCCTGACGTTAATGTTGTGTTGTTCGTAGATGCCATATTCCCTCGCCCTTCAAAGGACAAACAAAAGAGAATGAAATGTGGGTGAACACGAGGAAAAAAAAGATGCAATTCATACTTTAATTTACAGGTTTTTCTAGAAGAGAATTAACTAACGAAATAAATACGACAAATAGGATGCAGATAAAAAAAACTCGGAGTGTTTCTTTTTTAACCAGTGCAGATTAATAGTTTGCGGTAAGTTTTTATTTTATATTCGGGGAAGCAGTTGATAACAATACCAATTTTACACTGAAGCACACGTATCAACTCCGCGGTTTGACTCCGCAAACTCCGCGGAATAACCTTTAACTTACGCATGCACACAACCATATCACCCGGGCAGTGGCAGCCATAAACGGTCTTTGCAATTGACATACGGGTTCGCCTGCATCTGCTACACTATACTGATGAGCCTCTTCCGGGGTGATGAGCCTCTTCCGGGGTGACATGGTTGTGCGCATGCAAAAGGTAATAGTCATACAGCGGAGTTGGTACGTGTGCTTCAGTGCTAGTACAAGTAGTTGATGACGTGCATTGACGCCCTACCAATCAGCTCTTCTAAAGCCGACTCAGCACTAACCGGGGGTTAAATTTTGATTCGAGCACGGTTACTTTTTCTTTTGCTCGAAAGCATTTTCTCGAATAGTTTTCTCTATTCTTGCTTGCATATCTGAATTCAAATTTGGCCCTAACCCTGGGTTATCTAAACCCAGCTTTGAACAACCAGGCCATGCAGGATTTGGTTATTTCTCCTTCGTCTTGTAGTCACGAGGAGCCGCAAGTAGTAAAATTTCTGTCCCATAATTTAATCAGTTAAATCATCAAAGTTGACAGGTCTTTCTGATGATCAAAGCGACCGTTCGGTTTACCATTTACACCTTCAGTGCGAAGACTGTCACGGGAACATTAACACCTTCAGGATAATTGCTTACCATAACAGTGGTAGGTCGCGCGCGTCTGGTCGGTTTCGAAGAACGTGATCGTGACTGTTGTTTTCATTCAGTGACTGTGCGCATTGATATGCCAACGTTTAAAACAGACTGCAACATTAAATTTTTGTTATAAAAGCAAAGAAGCTGCTGAGTAGAAACTAAACCGTCCCAGACTTATTCCGTTTCATTCGTGTACTTTCATTTTGATGGGGTCTGTATGATGAATTTACTTCTGCCTTCTAATCAGGCACGTAAACAACATAGAGATAAAACATTTCATTTTGCTTTTGTGGAGTAAAAAATAATCTTAAAAAAGTTAAACTAGTGGACCACTTTCTCCGCGTACTTGTAAAAATAGGCATTTAATATGTCGCGCTACAGTGCGAAAATCTTCTTGTCGTGGATTAGATTTCAGTATACATATTCTTCATTTCGCGCCAGAATAAATTAGTTTGCGCGCAAAGGGCTTCTAAAAAGAGATCACAGGATTTGTCCCACGTCGAGTCCTCCTTCTGGAGATACGCCGGCATGGTAGCTGGAATACATTGCCGAGGCGAAGATCTGGTATTTTTTCCTCCTCGTCTTTTTTTCTCCGCGACGTTTGTTTATATTTGTAGTGAGAACGCCGCGCATATCGGTGGATTTTACTTCAGTCAAGCGGCTTCAGTTCCTGCGGCTTGCTACTCATCATAAAGAAGAGTGCCGGAATCGCTTTGTTCGCCTTTAACGGATTTGTTGTCGAATGCAAGGTAAAAGAACGGACTACTGTAAGGTAAGAATTGAAGTTTAAATTTGTTTCTCGGCGAAAAATAGTGCATACAACTCGTGAAACCCGTGAGTATTACCTCTGTTTAATATACCGGATGTCATGCGATGACCCCTCGCTTTTACGATGGATAGGACGGATACAAACAATAATTTCTTTCGCAACGTTTACTTAATATGGAGATCATCTGAGGACGATTTTTCGTTATATATGCTTCATTTCTTGGCTTATTCCGGCTACGCGCGAAGAATTAGATGACAATGTTTGTGTGCTATAATTATACTGATAATTTCTTGCACCTTGAAACTCATGAAAGCCAAACTTGTTTTACCCAAGCAAAAAACTCTTTTAATGGAGAAACTCAGCCTGATAGTTGCACTAAAATCTAATAATTGTTACTGCATTTGCATGCTCTCTGTAACCTCGTGGGTAGAACATACCGGATGGTTACATTAATAATAATCACTGCATTTGCTCTCTGTAACCTCGTGGGTAGAACATACCTGAAGGTTACGTTAATAATAATCATTGCATTTTCTCTTTGTAACCTCGTGGGTAGAACATACCTGATGGTTACATTTAAAATAATAATCACTGCTTTTGCTCTCTGTAACCTCGTGGGTAGAACATACCTGAAGGTTACGTTAATAATAATCATTGCACTTTCTCTGTAACCTCGTGGGTAGAACATACCTGATGGTTACATTAATAATATCACTGCATTTGCTCTCCGTAACCTCGTGGGTAGAATATACCTGACGGTTACATTTAATAATAATCACTGCATTTGCTCTCTGTAACCTCGTGGGTAGAACATACCTGAAGGTTACGTTAATAATAATCATTGCATTTTCTCTTTGTAACCTCGTGGGTAGAATATACCTGACGGTTACATTAATAATAATCACTGCATTTGCTCTCTGTAACCTCGTGGGTAGAACATATATACCTGAAGGTTACGTTAATAATAATCATTGCATTTTCCCTTTGTAACCTCGTGGGTAGAATATACCTGACGGTTACATTTAATAATAATCACTGCATTTGCTCTCTGTAACCTCGTGGGTAGAACATACCTGAAGGTTACGTTAATAATAATCATTGAATTTTCTCTTTGTAACCTCGTGGGTAGAACATACCTGATGGTTACATTAAAAATAATCACTGCATTTGCTGTCCGTAACCTCGTGGGTAGAGTATACCTGATGGTTACATTAATAATAATCATTGCATTTTCTCTTTGTAACCTCGTGGGAAAAAAAATTAATGCCTCTCTCCTGGAAATTTTGCCCTGTCCTTTGAGCATAGTGATCTTTGGGTAGCGAATTCACGAAAACAGGTAAAGCGCTTTTTTTAACAACAGCATTTATATTATTTGGCTTTTGAGGGAGGTTAAACATTAATGGAATAGAATATAAAAAAAGCTGATAAAGCGGAAAAAGTTATCTTTACAAAATGCGCTTTGACAATGTCAAGGAGTGAAATAAGCTGAAGTTTTGTAGTTAGCCCGAACAAAACCTGTTCCTGCATGAAAAGCAGTTCTGATTCCCTTCTCTTAACTAGAAGAGATGCATATCCCTGTGAACCAGTCTTTTAACTAGGAGTGATTCCCACTCACTTAAGATACTTTATTGACACGAGTTCCTATTTCAATGTATGTCTAATTCAAGCTTAGCCGCGTGATATAGCTTCTCATTAGCGAAAAGGTCCAAGTGATATTTTGATTGACGTGTTGTTAAGGATCCTGAGGTTTTTTAACACCTTTTCTCTAGCTTAACTGCCGAAGATATTCTAGGAATTTGCCCTTCAATTCCAAATTCTTTTATGTGCCGCCAGATGCCGTGCAAAAATATCACCTCTTGCGGCTCCTCGTGATAGTTCAGTTGAAACGGCACGGTCTTGAATCTCGAAATATTTGTAGCTCGCAGAGTTTCCGCGAACCGAAAGATCAGTTTTGATAAATTAAAAATTAGTCAATTGAAACACCCTAAAATCGGTCAGGTGGAAGTTCGTCGTCGGCGTGACAGAGGAAGTATAGCAGAAAATTTTACTGCCCTCCGGCTTTGCTATACGTCATGGCCAAACGGAAGTGGAAATTGTATCGACATACTGTCGCAAAACGTAAATTGGCGATGCAAATTTCCTCAAGCATTTTGGTGAAAAGTCAAAATTCAAGTGAAAATTTTTACCGACATTTGTTGGGAACGCACAATGTCCAAAGAAATTCCACCGTCGACATTCCCATTCAGACGGAAATTAAAGTGACGATGGTTACATAACTGAGATATACTAACAAAAAGGCCGAGACAAAAAGAACAAAATTTTATCCTCTGTTAATTCGTCAGCCTGCGCGTTAGCCATGTACAGCAAGATGCACATAAAGTTTTCAAGCTCTACTTTACTTTGCTGCTAACAACCAGACTTAAAAACCCTTCTACTTGCCATAGAGACCTGCGCTTGAAAGGCCGATAAGCCTTAATCCAAGACAAAGTTTGAACCCAGGAGTCATTTCATAAGTTGGTTGAGTATGATCTTCCGGATGAACGTAGTACCTGAATAGGACTGTTGTTGTTGACAGTGATTAACAATTAAGTGGCGATGTTATTGGTCGTCTGAGACGTCGACAACCAATAACATCGTGACTTAATTGACCAATCAGGTCAATAACCAGAGTTTAATACCATGAACTGACGTGATACAACTTACTTTTACTCTGAAGATGGGGGGCTACAAGGGTGTGGATGGGGTCATCTGACAACTGACAACTGACAAATCGCCTTACATTTAAGAGGCCCTGCGCCTAAGAAACGACCGATGATTTCCGGCTAAAAAATAAAATCAGCCGATTTTTATCTCCCAAGTAGAGGTTACCGAATACTATTCAAAAATGAATTTCTTTTGTTTCAGTTTCGCTTTAAACCAAAAATATCGAGCCGCAAACTTTTTCCGTCTGATAGCAGCAAAATCAGGCCTAAAATAAGCCCTCGCAAAAAACGGTTCAGAAATCACTATCGCAACGCAAAATAGCGAGAAAACCACACAGTGATGAAGAAAAAGGCCTTTTAATGCAATATCATTCGATAAACATCGAAAAACTGCCGAAGGGAATAAAAAATAAATTTTCAAAAATTGCATATTAAATTAGATGAAGCGTTGGAGTTGATTTTAAAACAACAATTTCTCAAAAGTCCAACGCTGCTGAAAGCAATACAGTGATGAATCAGACATTGGAGGGATATACATCACGTTTTCGGAAAAACATTTTTCGGCCAAAGTATACTGACGTTGTAAAAACCGTTCAAAGTTACCGTATTTACCGTTAAGTTGCCACTTCGGCGAAACACTTCTCTGTTGCCAATATGGCCAAGGATAGCGTGGTAAACGCTACTTTAAGCCTTGCTAGGCGCTCAAAACCATCCTAAATAGAAGTATATAGAATTAAAAGAGAAAGGAAAATGAAAGATTCGCAGAAAAAGAGAATAACTCGAAATTACCATCTGCTAAGGAGAGTTGAATATTGGAAATGTTGTCGCGTGACAGCGTTCATTTGTCCGAACTGCAGCGGGATCCAAACAAATACGTGAAATATAAGTTAAAAAAAAAACAGTCCTACTATGACCAGAAATCGTGAAGTGAAACAGTTTTATGTTTTTCCTATTAATGATGGTGAATTTAGCCTCAGCTAGTCTCCAAGTACTTTGAAGGTGGGCTGCTTGTATTTCGTTACATACATTCCAACGGACGTTACGGGTCAGCGCGTGTAGGGGTCAGCGGACCTGAAGAAAGGTGACGAAGTTGGAGAGCAACGCCATGCTAGGGGGGACATTGGTAGGTACCCAATACCGAAAATAAATGCCGTATCGGTATTTCGTCGATTTTTGACACGGTATTTCGGTTTTTACCAATTTTTCTCACGGTATTGCGGTATTTAATCAATTTAATTTAATTCAGGAAATGATGGGCTCCTGTTTAATTTTGCGAGGAAACGTGAGACGACCTCGAACTGATCGGTACAACGAACGAAAAAGATACCCTACCAATTTCATCACAGATTATCTGTCAGAAATTGTGTAATGGTAATCATTTACCATCAATCTAAAGTCTTAAAAATACTGACGTGCATTAAACTAGCCTGCGTAGCGGGCGCTTGGAAGTAGTGGGCGCGAGAGAGAACGGGCGCGCGTGAGGGAGACACGCGAGGGGTCATCCGAACGCCTGCTACGCAGGCTAGCATGAAACAGGAGAGGGCAATGAACAGTACCGCAATACCGTGACCTTCTTTTACCGAAGACCGTTAACCAAAAGGAAGAAATACCGCATACCGCAGGGGGCCTGGCGCACGCTACTGGTGTACACGGCTAAGAATCTCACATCGTTTGGCTCTTATGAACTTATTAAAACTCAGATCGCATCGATATTTGGCAAGAAGTTAAAGTTTATACACAGCTTTTCATTGAATATTTTTTTCCTGGCTGTAAGACCAAAATAAAATTGAAATATGAAAAATATGGCTCAAAATGGGACCATTTTTTAACAGCTCGCGTAACATTTACAGTCTAACCACGCATATTGTGGGATTTCTCTGTTTCTGTTAATGGTACTTTGGAAAAATTTCTCCGAAGAGGTCAGTGACTTATGAGTACTAACTGTATTAAAAATTACTGAACATAATGGCAAAACAACAAAGTTTAGGGCGTTTTCAGAAAGATGTTCTGTCTACATACGATCTCTGTGCAGCGCGAACGTCAATTTAAAAGATTGCTTTTCATTGACTTTCTATTGTTGTTAAGAGAAGAAATAATAATTTTTGGAATGCTCATAAGTTAAATTTTCCTTATAGACTAACTGTTAAGAATTCGGGAAACCCATTTTTACGCTAAGATCAAATATGTAAGGTTAGACAGCATTTTTTTAACGTGAAAATTTGTAAACCGTGCGTTGGACCGAAAATCGGATTCTAGAGTGTGCTTTGGCATAAAGATTTTGTGCCTAGAATGTGCCTAAGATGTGCATAAAGTGTGCATTTTAGTTTTGAAAAACGTGCCTAAGCCATGCCTAAGTTGTGCCCAAACTGTGCCTAATCTGTGCACAAGTTGTGCCAAAATATTGAGTCACTCAGAAAATCGTGTCCAGCCTATCGAGCTCCACAGCGAACGAAAAGGGCGCACGGCAATTATGTCAGTTTTGAGGTTTACGAAGTCTAGAAACACGGTCTGACGACCTTTTTATCCCATAATAAGAACTAACATGACTCAGAATACGGTTAGAGACAGCAGGGAAAGCCCCGACAAACAGGAAAATGGAATCTTAAACAGGTTAGCGTATTTAAAGTAAGTGCTCAGCATGCAATGACATTGTTGATATTATGCTAATTTCATCGATGTTAAAAAATTTCCAAGTAGGTTTCTTCTCCCCTTCTTAATGGAGCGTTTAGTTGGAACGAAATATTTTTTTTTTCAGGAGGGCAGATTTGCATTCAAAAAAGAATTTACTTGTGATATGACTTATAAAATGAAAACGAAAAAATTGATTGCACGCCGATGAGCTTTGATGAAATAAATGGCATGTCTCATCGATTATTATACGATCAAAGCTTAATTTGCTAACAGAGCCAGAAAACAAAAACAAACAAGCAGCTTGAATTATTTTACTACAGTGTAAATCCTACTTTTTTAGTTAGAGAAATATTTTTAAAAACCAGCCGCATTTTGTAATTTTAAAAAAATAACACGCGTTGGCATAAAGGTTTCAAATTACCACTCTGTACTTCTCATGTTGTTATGCAAATTCAGGCCAATTTTACCGCGATCGCAAAAAGTATTTTCTACGACTTTTATTGGCTATTTTTGTGCCTCACTTCTTTAGCTTTGTTTTTGTTATTATGGCTTCGACTTTCTTTCACGATTTCTTTTAGAAACGAAAGAAAGCGAGTCTATAAAATTGCATGGCAATCGAGAAGGTTCAGACCGGCATATATCGCGTGTGAATTTCCACTTTATCCTCGGAGTAAATACGGACTGTCGAAGAATACTTTAATTTTCCAGACTTTCGGCGCGGCTCAAAACTTACACTTCCTATACTTCTAACTGTATCGTGTTTGATCTGAATTATTTTTGTAATTCGTACCAAGTTTGTTCTTTTTTGCAAGTCGGGTTACAAAGATTTTCAAAAAAGTGCCCAGCGTTGAATATTTGTGCCTAAACCGTGCCTAAACCGTGCCCAAACTGTGCCTAAAGTGTGCCTTAGCAATATTTAAAACGTGCCTTAACTGTGCCTAAAGTGTGCCTAATCTGTGCCTTTGCATGTTTTTTTCCCGTGCTTTGGCACAAAAACCGTGCCTTTTCTTGAGCGCGAATCGTGCGTAAGGCACGGTGTTACGCTCGTGTACACCAGTAGCGTGCGCCAAGCCAGGGCTAAATGATATTACCGCAATACCCCACTTTAAAATCCAAATTACCGAAATACCGCATGAAAAAAAGCTCAATACCGTAAGCCCCCATTTCTCCCTCCATGCTGTTGAAGAGGTGATAGAATATTTGGGCTTAAAACATCCAATTATATTTGATGTTTACAATCTTTGTCATAATTATCACAGCAACAAACTTTCATCTTTCAATGTTAGTGTTGAAAGACATGTGCGGGTATTTCGAAATACCTTACAAATCTACAGATCTAAAAAGAGACCTTTTAGCCAAGGTTTCAGTGTAAAGGAATGTGACTGAGTGCAGCAAAAAATAATTTCATTCTGTAACTTTCCTGCGCAAGAGTTTGAGTGCATGGTATGCTGTCCAATCGATAATGTGTCAAGTTGTGCGTTGTGCATTGGTTATCATCTCAATATCATAAATATTAGTGTGGAAACAAATTATGAAGCATATTATAAAATGAAGTTGCAAAATGAGTGAGGCACTTTCATCGATTTAAAAGTCCTACCGGTCTCCTATATTTTTTTATGATGTCCTCCCCAATATTTTGGTGACCCTATTCGGCGGAATGGCGGAATACATGGAATCAGTTGTAAAATATGGAATATACGTAATACTCTAAAACACTGAATTTACAGAATATTCTGTATTTGATTTGAACTGGACTGACGAAAAAGCAGAGGCAATATTAAAAATTCAATTTTCGTACTGCCTTAAGCCACACTATAGACCTTATGACGGTTTTGAAAGCCATATTGACGGGGGAAGGGTCCGGTATCACGGGAATCTAATGTCGGATAACTTTCATAAAACGGCTGTTCTAAAAAAAAAGAATTGTAAACTTAAGCGTGACAGGATTGTACTACCAATTAATGGGGGCCGCACCTGTGCCTAAATTTGTCCGGTCGCTTGCTTTACATTTTCCAGAGTCTTCAAAGTCTTCAAAGGAATGATCTCTTCTTCAAATTTTGTGGAGATTGCTCGGCTGGTCGTTCTGGCGAGGAAGGATCCAGGGACAACAAGTCCGTTTTCCAGTCTCCTTGATCCATTACCTTAATCGACTTGCACTTTGTTTTGAGTGCGAGCTTTTTTAAGAAAGGTGAATATAAGGAAGGAAAGTTCCATCGACAAAGTGCCCAACAAGTTTCAAGGTAAGTCCCTCGCGTTAACT